>PNEQ01035890.1:8648-45413 GCA_003012365.1 Medauroidea extradentata | reverse complement strand
AATGACAGGACACTGCGAGTTCAAACATGCCATCACTGACCAGGAAGTGAGGTGTTGATACGATCCTTGAATGAGTTGTGCCATGGAAGAGCATGTGTGTGATTAGCGGGATAAATGACAGGACACTGCGAGTTCAAACATGCCATCACTGACCAGGAAGTGAGGTGTTGATACGATCCTTGAATGAGTTGTTCCATGGAAGAGCATGTGTGTGATTAGCGGGATAAATGACAGGACACTGCGAGTTCAAACATGCCATCACTGACCAGGAAGTGAGGTGTTGATACGATCCTTGAATGAGTTGTGCCATGGAAGAGCATGTGTGTGATTAGCGGGATGAATGACAGGACACTGCGAGTTCAAACATGCCATCACTGACCAGGAAGTGAGGTGTTGATACGATCCTTGAATGAGTTGTACCATGGAAGTACATGACTGGATTTAGTTTCTTGTACGCACTCCATTGCGATGTAGATGTTTGTCAAAGTAAATAGAATAAGAAAACATACAAATAAACACAGTATGCTTCAGTTTTCTTTGACAGATATTTGCATCGCAATGGGGCATGTCCAAAAAATTAATCCAGAGGTGTGGATATACACGTAAGCCATTGAAACAAATTGGCGCAAAATTCTTTTCGCCAAAATCTATACGTCACTAATAAATATGGATCAGAAATTTTTCGCAATTTCATTTTAGGACAAACTAGAATTCAAACCCGAACACACTTCTCTTGCGATTGCAGTTGGTTCATTGTTTACTACACAATCTGTGCAGAAATTAAACCAGTAATAAACCTGCATGTAAGTCATGTCCACACGTCCTTGAATTCTTGAAAAGCTTGAATTGTCCTTGATTTTGACATGTCCATAAAAAAAAGCCTGGAGAAATGCTTCAATTTCCATACTTGTCCTTGAGTTTTTTTATTTTTTTGAAAATTGAATAGTTTTCCGTTTGATACACGTCCAGATGTACTTCTATTGAAGCATAGAGATTGATATTCTTTTGTCATGTGCACATGAAACAAACGAACGTTTACAACATGCCAATAATAACTTCGAGGTACTTTGTATTCACGAAGCGGGTATTATGTCAGCGTCTTGGGTTTCGAATACAATGTAGTTGGTCGGTTAACCTTGTTCAAATTGTCATAGTGTAGTACCCATATATTTACTTTGAAAAAAGAAGGGGTGGGAGAGAGAGACAGAGAGAGTGAGTGAGATAGTGTGTGTGAGGGTTAGAGAATTGTGTATGTGTGCACGCGTGTGTGTTCATTGGCAAATTGTAAGCTCTGCAATAAAACTATTTTACTGTAAGCATGTGCAGATCTGTATTAATTTCTCATATGGGAACCAATTAAAAAAAAAAATGCAGTGGACTTGACATCAAGTAAGCCCTAATATAAAAAGATGTGTGAAATATGATTCCTGATCTTATGCAACATCAGGACCATATTTTGAAACATTGTGTACTTAAAGCAACATGTCTCACTGTACATTTGCCGTGTTACCATTATTGAACCATGAGTGTGTCGCAAATTCCAGTCCTCACGTGATTAATACATTTTTATAGTTGGAAAGGAAAAAATATTACACGGAAGTAACGTGGTGTCAAAATACAACGTTTTTTGTGTGTGATATATTTGGTAAAAATACTGTATTAACGAAAAATTGTTCATAAGTTTAAGGTATTCCTAGTAACTGTTACTGACCATGTCCATACAGGAAGAACAGTTGTTCTTTTCTTGAAAATTGGTTTTGTGTCCTTGAAACCCTGAAAATGTTCTTGAATTTAAAAATCAGATTTGTGTGGCCACCTTGTAATTGAGAATATAATAAGATCCTACTTTGTCTAGAGTAAAACTCGTTGCTTATTGGGCAACATCTTATATAAAGACAGTTGATGTTCGAGAAAGCTTAGTACAGTGTAGCCTAGCCTTCATTGCTCTCCTGGTCATGTTAATACATATAGCGGATACATTTGACTGCTCTCGACAGTCTAATATCTCGATAGTAAGACCTTGCAGTGTTGCCAGGTGAAATATGTGGCATAGGAGTAATACTAACGTAAGAAACAATGACAACGTGCTTATCTACTAATACTTTTGATAAGCTAAGAAGCGTATTGGTTCTGGTATGTGTGGGAAAACAAGTCAAAAACTGTTTCAGGGACCCTTGATTTTCGGGAAAAGATTATTGCGCATCTTTGTTCTAATGTCTTACATACACATTTGTAACTGTGGTTCGTGGTCAAGTTATTAGACAAGTTTAAAACAACGTTCCAATGTGTATGGTTTTTTAAAATAACAATTTTTTAGCTTAAAGGAGAGTAGATACCTAAAATACGTTCGGCAGTTTTGTTTAAGATCGCTTTTGCCGTGACAGTTAATTTTTCACGACAACAATGTATACGGTTTCAGCTGATGAGTCAATTAAGGAAACATTCGTTATTTACATAATTAGCTAGAACCACAGTATTTAATGTCTTGAAAAAAAAAACGAACGAACGTGGTGAAAGCCACTTAAAAACAAAACTTCCCAATAGATGTTTGGTATCTACTCTCGTTTAGCCTCAGAAAACAGAAGACAGAGGAAAGCACGTACTTAACTCTCGGTGTGTGGGGATTCTACCCGCTTATCAAGACATGTAGTAACCTTGTTCTGATTGGCTGAGTGAAGTAAGCGACGCCTACACGCTGCCAATAACCACAAAGCACATTTGCAGGTGTGCACAGACATTGAAACAAAGTGATGTAACAACAGGGAGTCGGTGACTATTGCTAACATAACCTCACTTCCTGGCAACACTGCTCTCAGATTGTAATAAAGTAGTTGTTTTAGTTGTCCAAGCATACCAGGAGGGTTTTAAAATGTGCTCTCTTGACCGTGAAAGACGTATAGCAGGCAACTGGACAAAAAAGGGCGACTGGAGCTGGGAAGAAGGCAGTCGGGGTGAAATGTGAGGGCACAGTGTAGATGTCCCTGGTAGAGTGGGAGAGGGGAAGAGGGGGAAACCAGCCGGACATAGGGGCGTAATTACACCAACCCTCTCCCTTCAGCCCTTCTCTTCCTGCAGCGACTTGTAGGCCACAGTCCGCCCACACCATGGCTACCACATTGGTGCTGATGAAGACCATCATCCATAGAGTCTGGGGAAAATATTCATCAGCTCTCTCTCCCAACTTTAGGTCACACAAACCTCTGTATACTCTACCGGTGGCGTAACTGGACATTCCCGTTGAGGGATTCCTTGCTTGAACACTTTTACAACGCCAACTACATTTATTTGCTAAATACCGCCTCTCGTATGTTCGTCCATTTAACACGACAAACACTTCGCCCTAACCTCAATCTTCAGTAAGTAGGTATGCCTGTTTATCGCTGTAATAGTTAACTGTTTGCTAGTCTTAAGGGCGCGATTCACTTTTGTTTTCAACCTCTCTTTTTATTTTTATATGTGTACCAGATATTTATTTTCTTATTTTAGACATAAATTGTGACTGAATCTTCCTCATAGGAAATTTTTGTATCTCTCATAGTTTATACGTAATGAGTCGTAAACGTGAAAATTTGCACTTAACGGTTTTAAGTACGCCACTAAAATCAACTGACATACCAAACCGAAAAAAATTCACAGTGTATAACAATGTTGTAGGCTATGATTTGACACATATACAAACATATATATATATATATATATATATATATATATATATATATATATATATATATATATATATATATATTGTATTTTTTTTTAATTTGTGAAATTTTAAAATTTTTATTTTAAAATCCAGCATTTTTTATTAAATACAAAAATATTTAATTTTTTGTTTTCATATATGTCAAATCATAGCCTACAACATTGTTATACACTGTGAATTTTTTCGGTAGCATGCTAATGTTCGGCGTTCTTGTTTAGTTATTTGTGGGCCCCATTTGACAGTTCTTTTGATAACTCTGGTGCGCGTTGTGGTGTGTCTATAAACATATCAATCTTCTGTACGACCGTCCTTCAATAATACAGCGCGAAGGATGCTATGCTGGTTTCGAAAATACTCTGGTATTGAACATCCTCGTGATGATTCAGTCCTTGTTACATATATATACGTATACCTGTGTATGTGTGTTTATGTATGTATCTCCAAGCCATTGTAGCGTCCGGAGTCTTCTTTGATGATTGGACGACAGTTGTGACATTGTTAAGTTGTTTACAGACGAATATCACAGACGTTCAGTCGTATTGTACCATAGTTAGCGTTGACCCAGTCAAATAGGGTCTCACCAGTGTCCAACGATAAGCGCCAGGAGTGACTACGTTACACTGAAACCTAACAAACGGCCAACTTCCCGTGGTATATCACCGTCACTTATTTTGGTATATCTCGAAACATTTTTGTGCCAACATACTCTTGAAAACGCTGCAGTGTCGTGCATGATTGTGTGGCATACGTCCGACACGACGTAGCTGTCTGCAGACCAATAACAGCCGTCAGTGGCGAAGTGGACGTGTTCCAAGGCAAGCAGCTGGTTACAGTCGTGTTGCTGATACCTACGTGTATTACTGAGAACTAGTTCCTCATCTGTTACATGCTACTGACTGAGTCATGTGCCTGCTCCAACCAGTCAAATGGCTCCACAGAGAACCGAGAGTTCTGTACAGCCACTACAGGCATCAAATATTCCAATAGCGGGATTACTATTGTCTCGGTCAAATAGGGTAACAGCTCAACGTACGAGTGAAAGCCAGTAGACTAATCTTATGATAAGCTGAACGTACGCAGAAGCCCAGCAAACAGTGAATCATCACATATAGTAATAGGTGATGTTATCAGTGTTACAAACTTTATATTAGATGTGTTTGCCTGTGTACTATAATATGTGTAGTTACTGTGGTCTTGTATAGGGGCGCGGTATAGCTAGTTGTGTGATAAAAGCGAGGTTCTGGCAACAATGTAGCCGACTGCTCTCACTCATTAGCGCACGTCAGCTAGAGGCTATTGACTATATAACCCCTCCCCTCATGCCACCCCAACCACTTTCCTTACTCTGTAATCCCCGGAAAGTTTTGACCTTTCACTCCCTGCCGGGGCTTATTGTCGGTGAAAGACATCCCCTGTAGCCTACGACACATCCATTAGGTCGGCCTCGACCTGTGCGACGAGCAAGTTTGTCAGTCAGCTCGTCACTATAATATTTGTTACTTTGTGTTCCTTCTACTTTAGGCAAGAATTCTTACAAGATCAGACTTTCTAAAACATGTACGTCCGCGCAATGTTGTGTATAAGTTTGGTGAGTTACGTAGTCATATGTATTATAATATAATAAAAGAACTGCACGTCCCATTAGAAACCAAGTAAAAATGTGTGTTTTGATCATAACCAGACATTTTGCCCTTTCCCCCCCCCCCCACTGTAACTGTGCATTAATAAGAAGGGCACAACAGCTGCTGTCTACTGGAAGGTGCGGAGTTACGGAATGTCGCCTCTGACCAATTAACTGTCTCTACAACCAGACATGTAGATAATTATGTAATATAGAACTATACGTGACCATTTCTTAGTTGAATAACGAAATAAATGTAATTAGCGATAATGTTATATTGCGAAAATGTTTTGTGCCAACATAACCTTGGAAACGCTGTAATTAATTGCAAGACACATGATTAGGTGATGTACGTCTGACACAATGTAGCTGCCTGCACTCAAATAACATACATCAAATATTACAATAGCGGGATTCTGCTTGGCTCAGTCAAATAGGGCAACAGCTCCACATACAAGCTAAAGCCAGTCATCTTCTGGTAAACTGAACGAACATTGAAACAGTCAAGTTTTCCCACGGTAAACAATCATCTCTAACTATACCTAATAGGCACATATGTATTTTCATTATCATAATTTGACAGTTAAAATATCACATAACAATGTACCTCCCATATTTAATTTTCTTTAGTATCCCATCATATCAGTTTTTTCAGGTTTCCCGTAAAATTGGATAAAGTGTACATGTCTAATTTGAAAATTTGCTCCGCCATATGTTTATTGTAGCACCATTAGATGGTCGCTGGTGCTCCATGATTGGGTCTGCGATGTGTTTCTTGCTTGTCATTAGCTGAGATACCCTCCAGTAGATGTCAAGTAAGTCGTCAGTCAGTTTTTACTGACATAAATGTATCGCGGGAACAGTTGACTGTTATTCTTCAGTATAACAAGCCCACATATAACGTTATTTGTTACGATATTGGCGTGTTCTCATGTGACTAGGCCAATCATAAGTATGGTGCATCGCTTCTGAATATTTGCGATTCATATTTAAACAACTACATAACAATCATACGACACACAGGCCGTTACAGTAGTTTATTTTTAAATAGAGTGACGCGAAAGATTCCTGCGGTGTCCCGCTATCTCTCATGACGAGAATTATTCAAATGTCTACAGGATTTGGTTTTGAACTTGTAGTATCGTAGACAACGTTTATTGTAGTGTGTAGTGGGTAGAAAGAAGAAAGAAACAAAGAAGGGCTTGCGAAAGTGCTCAATTAACCATGGGGAATTGAATGGGGTAGTTCGGGCCGCAGGCGAGAGCGCTGCGCAGTTAAGAGAGTAGAGGAGCGCTAGAGCAGGCAGATGACAGCAGGAGAACGACTCTATTGCGAGCACAACTGCTCCACGTAGTAGAGATAGGAGTGGGGTGTAGGGGACATCAATCTGGGGTTATCGATCCGGACAACTAAAATAACACAGACGGTCGTGGCTGAGCAAGGGCCGGACCAGAACAACCCCCCTCCCCCTCCTCGCTGGCCCCTGTGTGCGTGGGCGGTGCCAACTGCCACGAGGCACGCCACGTCACCACACTACACTCGCCATAATACTTCTCATCCAGTGTTGTTCAACTTGCAGGTTGTACCTCCCGTGTCTACAGACTCTGGTGCCCAGTTTCACCAGCACGTCCTCAAATTTAAGTATAGCCGTGTTTCACCAACACTTAAGCCTAGCTTTAATATATTAAGCATGGCGTAAAGTTAAGCGCCCGAAATCGGAGGCCCAAATCCTTAAGCACAGCTTAAAACCATACGTATACAAATAAAATGGATGCCGTAGAAGAATTGGAAGAAAATGTTGGAGGTTAATGACGTTTTTGAGATCGCAAATATTGCTGATGTTAAAATGTTCAACTAAGTTTAAAATTTTCAACTTTTCATCTCCAGAAAAGTTCGGAGTCCGATTCCTCTTGTTTTCAGACATCTTCACGCTTCTTTTTCGTTTTATCAACCCAAGAAATAAACAATTCCGTTTGAAGATAATTGAATTATCGTAATTCAAATGTAAACAAATCTGCTAGTTTTCTTCTGATTTTTTAATACCACCTTCTGATTGGCTGTCAACATCACGTGACATCAATGCTGAAGTACCAACATGATGTTTTATTCAACTTTTATGTTTGAGCAGGGCCTAGCTAAGTGAGGCCTATTTAAGTTGTGGTTGCCATGGTGAAACGCACATTTTTCATTAAACAGTTTTAAGCTTGACTTAAAATTAAGCTCGGCCCAGCTGAGACCTGATGTAGGCGACGTTGGTGAAACCGGCCATAAATGTTTGCACCATTTTGCTTCTATGTCTCACGTGCGCATCTGCAGCTCTGACTTGTGGTCAGCTGTCGGTCGTTTATGAGTGACTGAAACATTAAGAGGGCGTGATACATAATTCATACTCTATAACTGTAGGTTTCTTGAAGCCAATTTACGAAAATTACAAAATAGCAATCCTAGACAATAATTTTAACCAACGTTTTAATCAAGATTGTTTCCAGTGTTACGAACTTCTGAGGCACAATCTCTGACGCCGGAACCTCATGCATTTAAGGCCATGTTCTTTCATTTATTTCAAACATTTGCAAATAACGTAAATATTTTTAAACCAAATTCTTTGAAAAAAATTTAGACTGTGTATAGTCATACGATACACAATTTTGCCAGAGCGTTTTTTTTAAAATAATGTACCGTTTGCTAGCGAAAATTATTTTGCTTCATTTTGGCTTATTTTTGACAACAAACATGTGCTATTTCAGTGGCAAAAACATAAAAATGTGTTTGGTGTATTGCAACAGAAAAATTCAGATATAAACCATGATATGTAAGTATTAAAACTGCCAGAATGAATTTTTGATGTATGTATCAATTTGCGTTAAAAAAAAATACATTCTCGAAAGCACTGCAAAACTTAAGAGCGAGGCCGTAACTGCGGCGCAAGAGATCACGCGTAACGAATCAGTAATTCTGGATAAATATTTACTCATAAAGTTGGCAAATACCATTATCTAGGATTGTCATTGAGTATTTTAACCATATTGGCTTCGAAAAAAGCGTAGAAATCAATTGATGTTTTCAGCGTTTATATATCTACCACGCAATCTTAACATCGAGGTCTCTAGCGCTGGTGAGGGATGATGTGAGGTGAGAATGGAGCAGCGCCGAAATGAATGGGCGGGGGAAACGGGAGATCCCCGAGAAAACCTGCCGACCAGCGGCATCCTCTTTGTGTTCTACCCACCAATCACAGTCGTGTGATGTCTCTGTAACTTTGTTATGATTGGCCCAGTCAGATAAATGACGCCTCTACACAAGACACGATACCAACTACCAAGAAGCAAAGCTGCAGATGTGTAGGTGAGGAATTGAGCCAAAGTGATGCAGAAATATTTTCTTGAAGTGCCAGTGTCTCTACTCTTGACTTGTAAATAGAGACAGTGGCGAATCGCAGGAATCTGTCGAGCCACCGTATTACAAACACTGCAGCGGCGTGTCTTGTATGTTTGTATGGTGGTTATATTGGCCTACCTGGTTAAACACGAATCACAAATACTCAGCCAGAGTTACCATTGGCGCAGTCAAACGTGTATACATTCGTGTTACACAGAACTGAAGTATGCTAGTGTAATCACTACGTCACTGAGAGTTATTGCCACACTTCGCTTCTAAACTGTAGTTTTGTCTCGCGTGGTCTTATCTTGGCTTCTCGTCATATGTGGTCTTGTTTTCTTGACAATTCTTCCCACGTCGCACTACAATGTTCCCCCAGGTGTTTCTGTTGTTTCACTGTCGTGTATGTGAATGTGACTGTCCTGTGCGGCGACTTTGTGTATGTTGTAACGGGAAATTAACTCCCCATACGAGTTACGTTACACTTGTCACAATGTATCTTTTACGGTTTGGTTATTATTTATTTCATCCAGTTTGTACATTTATATATTATTGTTTATTAATTAGAATAAACAAAGAAATGTCGGTGATAAATACAGTGTTTAGATTGTATCGCAGTTAAAAGTTTAAAACCTGTATTTAAATGTTTGTACTTCCTGGCAAGATGATGATAGTGCTCTCTTAACTCTGACCAGCCTTCACGCAAATAAAAGTTAAAATCATCGTGGAATTTCGTAGGACTGTGAAAGTTTATACAGAAAACTGGCATAAAAAACTTGTTTTGGCTATGATTGGGAAAATAGTTTTCCAGAAAGATGAGTTCTTTTTGCTTAATCTCTTGCTCCACAATCGGAGGTCGGAATATCATTGTTAAGACACCGTGGTCATTAAAAACATATTTTCTAGGCGTTCCAAAATTGCTGAAAACGATATTCTCAGGCTACCGCACTTGGAAATGCGCTATCCGGATCAGATGTACGTGATTCTGAGATGTAAACGTGCGATGCACTTTGCCACAGACTTTGCACCAATAATAACATTATATGGCCATCGCTGTCTTTCACGCTACTTTAGTACTTGGCTCGTAGCAATACGGCTCTTGATGCACGCTTCAAGGTCACCCTTATAGCTTCGTCACTCCTGAGTCTAACGCGCAGGTATGCGGTACCAGTAATTTACTTAATTTTATATTCAAAATGGATGATGTATTTAGGTGATTTTGCGTTTCTCATTTTGTTAACTTTGCAGTTTACGTTATTAGTAGATGATGGTTAGAGCCAGTGACTTTTGGTGAAAAGAATTCGGCAACACTTTGTTCCAATGCCTTATGTGCACATCTGTTTGTCTGCTTCATGGTCTGTGATTGGAAGTTTTAACTTTCAGCGTCTCGGGGTCCTACCCGCATATCACTGACGCGTGGTAACATTGTTCTGGTTGATGCAGTCAAATGTGCCACGCCTCTGCCCTATTATATCCTGCCAGTAACCACAGACCAGAGTCGCAGGTGTGCACGTAAGACATTGAAACAAGTTGTTGCAGAATTATTTTCACAAAAAATCACTCGCTCTAATGATGGTATATCGCGAAAATGTTTTGTACCGACATATCCTTGACAACACTGTAGTTTATTGGAACACATATGATTGGGTGATATACCTCACACACAACGTAGCTACCTGCACACCAATAACAGGCATCAAATATTACAATAGCGGCATTATTATTGGCTCAGTCAAATATGGCAACAGCTCCACGTACAAGCTACAGCCAGTAATGTTCTGGTCAGCTGAAGGTACATTTAAACCCAGCAAACAATCACGTTTTACCGCGAAGACACACAAATTATCACATTGCTGTGTGTTAGGCTTGTTAAGTGCAGATTAGATGAAGCAACAACATACATTTTACATACATTTAGAAGCAATCGATGCATTAAGAGAACGTTTGTTTCGCCAACATGTGTGTTGTTACTGGGCCGTATGCGATACTTGCTCAAGATACCTGGTCGCGCAGTAGAAACAGTGTTGTTAACATGTATTTATAGCAATGTTTGCATTGGAAATGTATCTCCGAGGCCTGTGTGATCTACTCTTAGTGGGCAGACCACGTTCGTGCTGAATATACCGCAAGAAGACGGCACGGCAGGTAGGTTTCTAAGTGAAGTACATTGAATACATTCAGGAATAACACCAGACATATGATACAAAGGAATGCAACGTTCTTTCGAGAAAAAAAAAACAATTTTGGCTGATTTTGGCGTTTTCTCATAGCAAAATTGATAATAATTTGTGTGCGAAAAAACTGTGAGGTTTATTGCTACTAAAATGATACGTGCAAATTTATATAGACGGAACAATGTAGGGATTCTTCGGTATGGAAAAGAATGTTGGTTAAAATATAAACTTTTCTGAATAATTGTAAAAGAAGCCAGCTACGTACTCGCCTGCCACGCGCTTCTCAATACCACGTGACCCGCCTTGTATTATTGTCTGGTATATTTTATCAGGCTGATGTTTTACAACCGTGTTGTTGCCTTTGTCCAGCACAGCGTGTTGCAGTTGTAAAGCAGTTTTTATCGCCCTAGTCGAGATAGATGGCGGATAGAGGGGGTGGGGCGGGTATTGTACAACGGGTGTATCTATCGTGGAGGAAGTCCGCGTGGAAAGCATAGTTCTGCCAATCCTAGCACATAGCAGTGGTAGCTGGGTCGGGGGAGTGAGGCAGGCGATGAGAGATTTACGACCTTATGTACGCCTCGTGGACGTCCTACCACGGGTATTCAATTATAAACTACTTATATGTTTTAAATATAACATTTCTGAAAATGGTTCATACGATTATACATCGTGAACTATATCGATGTTCCGTATAATATCGCGATGGATCTACAGTCAACAATTAGGTTTCAACTTAATATTCGTGGCATCTACAAAATATTGCCTGGTAATTATTTATTCATTTTTAATTTAAAAATAAGCCACTGAAATGTTACATTGATAAGTAGAGAGAGCAATATTTCGCTAGTTCAGTGTCCAGCACTATACTGTATATTTTCAAGACACGCCCATCTGACCAGTAGCTGCTGCTATCTGGGACAACAGACGATGAACAAACAGACAGGACTTGTATTGTACTCTATCGTGCTGCTGCTATCTGGGACAACAGACGATGAACAAACAGACAGGACTTGTATTGTACTCTATCGTGCTGCTGCTATCTGGGACAACAGACGATGCTCAAACAGACAGGACTTGTATTGTACTCTATCGTGCTGCTGCTATCTGGGACAACAGACGATGAACAAACAGACAGGACTTGTATTGTCCTCTATCGTGCGGGTTATTGAACTTGTAAACATTTCCTTTACATATATTCACAACTTCAAAAATAATTTATTTCTGTTTATCGGCGTTGGAAATAATCGGCAAACATATATATGTATATGAATATATAGTTAAAAAAATGTTATTCGGTCTATCGATAGTTTTATTCCATCGAAGTATCCTACAAAACCCACTCATTTCCTATCTCTCTACTTCAGCGTGGCTGTCATAGTTTACTGGCTGTACCTCAGTAAATGTACAGTGCACCGCGTATTTCTAAACTGAAAAATAGTAAAAACCTCGATTTTGCAAAAAAAAAAAAAAATACATAGATAAATAAAAGGCGCGGTAATTTCATATGCTCAACGACTTGCCGGCTAGATTGCACAGTCCTGTATACACTATGTACTCAGTTACTTGTACATTGTATGTTGCTACAGCGAGTGGCGACTTGTACGAGTGACGTTGTTAGCAGCAAGTTAAGGTCGAAGTTCATAAATACAGTAGTACTCTGCACACGAAGTGGAAGTATATCTGTAGAGCAAAAAAAAAGTCCTATGAAACACAGAGATCCGAATAATTCGTGAGTTTATCTGACTTGTCGCTAGATTCCGAACTACTGTGCATGTGAGCCACACCGTTTTCACGATTGTACTACTGCTAGAGCCGGTAGTTTTCGCGAAAAAAATTTTGCCCCACATTGTTTCAGTGTCTTACGTGCACACCTGCACCTCAACTTTATGATTATTGGCAGAGTGCTTTTGTGCAGAGTCGTTATTATTATTTTGACTGTGCCAATCAGAACACGGACAACTGTGACACAACACGTGTGTGATTTGCGGGTTTAACCTCCAGACGGTGTATGTTACGGCATCCAATCACTGATCACATAGCAGAGATGTAGGTGCGCACGTTAGGCACTGAAACAAAGTGCTGCAAAAATCTTTTCGCGAAAACTATCGGGCCCTACCAATCTTTAGAGCCACGATTTTGTCGCGAAAAGATTTTTGCCCCACTTTGTTTCCGTGTCTCCTGTGCGCATCGGCAATTCTGCTTCATGGTTATTGGCAGCGTGTCTTTGTTCAGACACATCTCTCATTTGACTGCACCAATCATAATAAGATTATTGTCACTCCGTACGTCTGTGATTTGCCAAGGCAAGTGAGAGTAAAATCATCCAATCACAAACGATGTAGCAGACCTGCAGATGTGCACATGACGCATTGGAACCAAATGTTGCAAAAATCTTTTCACCATATAATCGTGGCTCTACCAATCGTATATGTTGCAGGAAAGTACAGTGTTTTCAAGGGTATGTTGGCATTCGATATACTATCATCTCTAGTCACGGTTCAGTTACGAAAGTGACACAAACTTACAGTTGTTATAATTTAAGCTTGTATCCAAAAGAAATGGCGAATTGTTCAATTCCCTACCAGTGATACGTGACTGCGGAGCCAGTGTGGTCTAGTGTCGATGTAGTGACGTCAAACACGACTATTGTGCCGACTGTGGAGTATCGTCTGTCAGACCACACGCAGGCCTCAAGACTGTCAGATGAACAGGCGGGCATAGTCAGGAGCGAGAAGACCTCCGCTTGGGGCCACGAGGAAAGACAGGAGGAAGAGTGGATTACCTGAGATCGATAACATAAGTAGAAGACATTATAGGGAAAGAGAGGAGATAAAACTTTGTGGAATGGAGAGTGGTTGTGCGAACTGCGAGGAAGGGAGATGGCTGGGATATAAAAGGCGGTCCTTCTAGATCACGAGGGATCTGGCAAGACTTGGAGGAATACTGCTGCAAATATGGGAGGCATGTAATAAATGTATTGCACGACAAAGTCGTCTGTATGGACGTAGAACATGTCTGGTTCGCCTCTGAGGAACAACAGTTCATCTGTAACACTGTCCAAGGACCCATCTTCCTGCAGGTAATAACAATCTTCTTCACTTATTATTCTGGGTTTGGCGTGTTTCAAAATAGAAGAATCGTGATCAGTACTGTACAAGGTAGTATGCTTGTTTTGTGCGCTATAGACCAAGAGAAAGGCTATATTTAAAACCACACAGAACTTTACTACATACAACTAGCGGTGTTTCTGCAATTGTAGACAGAAGCGGATAACCTTAATCTTGTCTTAATGTTTATGTGGAGAAGAATGAATTTCGAGGATTTATTGTATGTTAGTTTGTACGCCAGTAACTATATAGATACGATTTTGTGACGGAAAAGATTTTTACATCAATCGGTTTTAGTGTCATGTACGTGCGCATCATAGCATCTTTGCTCGATGTTCAGTGATTGGATGTTGTTTGGCAGATCACAGACGCTCGGTGCTATAACTGTATTCTGATTGGTGCTGTCAGATGAGTGAGTGGCGTGTCGGAACAGAGACATGCCAAAGTCATAAAGCAGAGCCACAGGCGCTCACGTACGCTGTATTATAAAATAATACAATTCTTGTGTATGTTTGTTAATTTTTTTGTTAAATATGTTAATGAAATGCAAAGAAACGTATATTTTTTTGACGTTAGGTTAACATGTGTGTTGTAAAATTCTTGTTTTAATTTAGAGAGCTTCAGTAATGAATTATAACTCAATTAGCTTTTAATACAATAGCAGTCTTACAATGCATAGATGTACGTGGACGTTTTGTAAAATAATATTTAGGCTTATTTTCATAACACAATTTATGATGGAGTGAAAAAAAAAAACGTGGGGTTTATTACTACGAAAAAAATTGCAGTATGCTTTTAACACATTATCGTTATAGACCCAGAAATTACGCGAATTCATTTGAGAAAACGTTACATTTTAAACTTTTGTGTACGTAATGCTATTGCATCTCCCTCCCTTGAAGAGTATGAACCAATAGCACACCTACATGAGAACACTCACAGACTGCCGCGCTATCTTGTCACATGTACAGCTGTCCACTCGCTGCAGCAGCAGACAATATACAAGTAACTGAGGACATAGTGTATACAGGACTGTGCAGTCCAGTCGGTAGGTCGTTGAACCCGCGATATTACCATGTCTCCAATTATAGTCAAACTAGTGTAGCAAGTTTTCGATATCGATACTGATTTATGGCGGGAAAACTTGACTGTTTGCTGGGTTTCAACGTTCGTCCAGCTTATCAAAACATTACTGGCTTCCGCTTGTACGTGGAGCAGTTGCCCTATTTGACTGAGCCTATCAGAATCCCGCTGTTGTAATATTTGATGTCTGCAGTTGGTCCGCAGACAGCTACATCGTGCCAGGTGTACATCACCCAATCATACAAGTTGCGAGGAACTACAGCGTTTACAAGGGTATGCTGGCACGAAACATTTTCGCGATATATCGATATTATATTGTTTTAATAAGATAATACTACCGAGAACATGGTGCGACTACCAGGCATGGGGCCTGCACACAGTCAACAGTCGATGTATGATGCACGCGGTACGGCAGAATATCGCGTGTTGTGTGTGTTGTACCGACAACCAGAGCTTGCCGAGGTTGTTTTATATCTAGGAGGAGGGTGTGGGGAGGTTGTTCACGTCGTGGCACGAGCCTGTGACCACTGCCAGGGGGGCGGGGAGCAGGAAGGGGGTGCCACCCCTCCTGTGCCGATAGCGGTATCGCGTGAGACCGTCAAATGGCGCCGGTCGCAATCACGCATCTGCGCATGCGCTAGGCCCGCTATTCACCTCACTGTGCGCACTTTTACATCATGTCGCTCTGCCGTACTTTCGGACGTTCTCTTTGTATTGCGCAAGTTTCAATTTAGTGATTTATCGCTTACGTATTGCTTGTTATGTTTCAGTATCCTGTGTAAATACACAATTTTTTTTTAGTTTTTTTAATGTACAGTATGGCACGTAATGTAAAAGAAACCCTTGACTAGGCCTATGCCTTTGTACGGTGGCGAATTCACTGAAGTCTGCGGAATCACGAATCCAGTTACGATATTGCGAATAATTTTATTTTATTTTTTGTTTGTATACATTAGGGACCCTGGTTTTTTGCGATAAGTCTTTTGCGCCAACTGTTTCAATGTCTCTTGCGCACATCTGTAGCTGTGCTTCATGATAATTGGGAGCATGTCTTCGTGTAGAGGTGCCAGTTTTTGACTGAACTAGTCAGAACACGGTGTTACAATTACCAAAAGCCTCGTCTGGAGGACGGACTAGCGACGACGGCAGTGCAATCAGGTCAGTGGTTGCACAAGACGAGGGCCTCAGCTATTCTCCCCACCTGCACTGAAGTGTGGTAATATACTGCAATGTATCGGGGTAATCGGGGCCTGTCTCCTTCAAGCCTCTCAGCCGTGACCACCTCGCCAGGATGGTCCTGGGTCGAGACCCACGACGTGCCACCGTCTGTCGCTAGCCCGTCCTCCAGACGAGGCTCTTGGTAATCGTAACAAAGGTTACTGCGACCCTACACGTCTGTGATCAGCGGATGTAACACCAAGAAGCATCCTTCCACTGACCATGAAGCTGAACTGCAGATGTGCGCATAAATCATTGAAACAAGTCGTTGCAAATATATGTTCGCGGAAATAGAAGGCCTCTACTGCACAGTGATCACTCGATCAATTGTCAATTAATTTAATTACTTTGTCCAGCAGTGTATCCTTACGTTTAGTTTCAATTTTGTTAATTTTTTTTTTTTAACTCAATTCCACACTGTACAGTGATATCCAGATTAGTATAATATTATAACATTCACAACTCTGCAGAAACTCATCGCTTATGTCCTCGCACTGGCCAGATGTACCGTGAGACTTACAGCACGGCCACTGCTGAGAACACACGCTCAGTGAGTGCTGTACTTTACAAGGCAGTTATGTATATTATGTGTAGGGACTGGGAAATGTTTTGTCATTTCATTAGAGTATAAGTTGTACTCCTAGGACATATACGCAGCACTTCCTTCTATAATTTCCGTGGAGCTTATTGGACGCCCTGGAGGCGTATTATTGCTAGGGACTGGAAAATTTCGTGAAATCAATTACCTGTAGGTTAGAATCCACTGTACTATTCATACTCACGCCCCTACTAATTGTCCACCAGCTGCTACTCAGTGGAACAGCAGACAATGAACGAATAGACGGGGCTTAAGTATACATGGATTCTAGCTTAAAAGGTCATTGAAATCGCGAAATTTTCTAGTTCCTAATTATTATCCATCAACAAAATTTTATGGCAATAATCTCGTGAATCTGGTTAAGTGTGAACATGTGTCATCAGCTTACAGACGTGAGTGTCTATGGAGAGTAATGTGTAATAAGTAGAGACATGCAAAATTCGCGTTATCATTTGGTAGCAGGCTAAACTTCACTTTCCTATACATAACAGAGCATAACCTGCGATTCAATTGGCCACGAAATTTTATGTGTTGTCATTTACGTGTGTTACGTCTTTACGTAGATTGGCCTCTCTGCCGTGTAAGCATTCTCCACGGCAAGTCACGACAATATCGGCTAGCGGGAGACGTCGAACGAGCCTATAGTCACTTGGAGTCTAGTCAGCTGTCTGAAAATAACGCGAATTTTGCATGTCTCTAGTAATAAGTCACTGAACCCCCCCTCCCCTCCAACTCCTCCCCACTAATTTTCCTGTCACAATATTTGTAGAGTAACTTGTTCCTAAGATGACTATGAACAATTCAAGCCAAGAGATATTTTTGTATAACCACTAAGAAGAGCTGCCTATGTGAACGCGAGGCAGTGAAACAGAATGGTACAGACATCTTCTCGTGACAAACTCGTATTAGTTGGTCACGGAGGGATGGAGGGAGTGGTTGGGGAGAGGCAGCATAATTAGCGGAAGTAGAACATCGCGGAAATCTTTGGTACCATTTCCCCAAAAAATACTTCGGCGTTTAGTAGTCCGTGTCTTACGTAGGAGCGTGTGGATTTCACCGCCAAGTTGTATTCAAAATACTCTGATGCCTGTGTATAGTAGGCCTTCTGTTAGATTACAATTCTGGGGCATCTTGGAGTCTGCACTGCGAATCACAGACCTTTCTGTGATTGGCCGAGTGCATACATCTCACCGATATTTTGTGCTAGCTATATTTCAATAGCACATGTATCCTCGGCTATATTTCAAAAGCACGTGTATCCTCGACTATTTTTTTCAGTGGCTCTTGTCGCTGTGAGAAGACAGTTTCGTTCTATTCCTAAAGGCACCTATTGCCATTTTGCTTAGTGACTTGACTACCGTGGATGTCAGATCTCGATAGTGAGGCTAATGAACTATGATGAGATTGCTAACTTAATATAAATATACACATACTTGCGTTATAGCTTGTCATAAAAATTATTTCCGAAATCTTCCAGAATCTACCGATAGCCAAAATATACCTATATAGCCTAATTATATGTAGGGACCTGAAAAATTGGCGTTTTATTTTACTCACACGCTACAATTCCAGCAACTACAAGTTCGTATAACTTTCGTAATTAGCTCTTGACTTGCTTGATATTCCCTGAAGTCTCTGAGCCAATAACAACCTGCCCCATACCACTGTATCAGCGAGCAGCTAATAAACAGTTGTTGTTTCTTGAGTGCATATATAGACTATTATTAGAGGCTAGCCTACACTTCAGCGAATGTTTCCAGTCTCTACTTGCATGTTGTGAAGTCAGTTTTGTATGCACATTACTTGTGAAAACCAGGCGTTTCTACTTGTGCGACTAGTAGATGATTATTTGTAGATGCCGGAACAATTCGCAGGTTCACTCACTTGTAGGCTAGTTTCCAAAAATATTTGTGAAATCGCGCAGACACCAGCTGTTTGTTAGCTGCTTACTGACTCGGTGAAATGTGCCTGTATTCAATTACAGTTTCATTATTGGCATAACTATTTCCAGCAAGTGCCGAGTCAGTCAACGGCCAATTGTGAACGCGATATAGACCCATAGTTGCTGGAATTCTAGCTTGCGTCTATAAGAAAACGCGAATTTTTCAGGTCTCTAATTATTTGTAGAGAACCTGTTCACCTACCTGATTGTACACAGTCCTGTGTACGCTATGTACTCAGATACTTGTATATTGGCTTCTGCTCAGTGAGTGACCAGTTGTACATGTGACAAGGTAGCGTAGAAGACAGTGAGTGTTTCTATGAAGATCTGCTGTCAGTTCACAATCCTCAAGGAAGAGGTTTAGTAACAGCACAGAATATGTAGGAATATAGAAGTGAAATAGCCGGTAGGACGGCGAACTTAGTCATACACGCCAGCAAAATGGCTTCCCTGGCCAGCAAAATGGCGGAAACACCTGCCGCCAATCAGCGTAGGGCTAGCCGGCAGCCATGCGAATAGGAAACCTGCAGTAACATACAGGATCCAAACATACACGGGGTTGGTATCAACAACTTCGGACAACCAATCAGCGGCGGAGTTCGTCTGTATCAAATGAGCCGCCACGTCATTTCACGCCTGTATTACTATCTAGTCTGTGGTAACAGTGACTCGATCGGCATAGTAATTAACGTGTACAGGAGTTTAAAATCTAACGTCTTCTCTAATCAATTCGAAACATTTCTGCGTCGCTTATTATTTTGGCAACGTATAAACCATTTGCAGAATAAACACAATGTTTGTGCTCAGTCAAATGGGAACGTACCAGTAACGTCATAAGAACTCCCTGTATATAATTCTTTGAAACCTATCCAACTGAACGGTCCACTTCTCCTACTACAAATCGCTGTCCCTATTCATTATATGCAGGGACAGGAAATTTTCACGAATTCAATGACCTGCATATTAGAATCATCTATCTTATGAATACTCAAGCCCTGACTATTAGTCAAGTAGCTGCTACTCAGTGGAACAACAGACGATGAACGAATAGACGGAGCTTGATGAATAGAACAATAAATTCTAGCCTGCAGGTCATTATACACTCTGACCTCAGATACTTGTTTTATTGGCTGTTGTTCCAATGAGTCGCCAGTTGTAGATATGACAAGATAACACGGGAGTTGTGAATGTTTTCATAGCTAGGCTTATTGCTTGTTTTCAGTCTTTAGGACAAATCAGATCAATAGTGATGAAGCGCAAAAGTAACCGAAATGTAAAATATATTTGAAATCAAACATGTCCTCAAGTGAATCCGCGACATATTCGTGCAGGGTCGCCACATACCTGGAAAACCTGGAATTATCAGGGAAATTGTGACCACCTGGAAATATCAGGGCATTTTTGGTCCACCTGAGAAGTGTCAGGGAATTTACATGCATCGTTCAGTTTGAGCTTCTGCAAAAGTAATGCGAAGGAATATATTGGAGTTTAGAGAGAATTACAGCATTTTTGATCAAAAATACCGTTGCGTAAAGGAGTGTCAAGTACGTAGTTATTTTTGCTGAATGTTTTGTCAATTCACTGGCTGAAGTGTCAGAAAGGACTTGAAATATTTACCTTTATTGGAAAAATGTGCTGAATGAAATGCCAAAATGTTGTTTTTATACTTCAGAAAATCAGGGAATTTTTTTTGTCAGGGAAATCAGAGAAAAATAAGGGAATTTTCTTTGTTGCAATGAGTGGCTACCCTTTGTGTCTCTAACGACATGAAAAGAAATGTTTCATTACGGGGAAAAATGATATCCCTGAATCAGTCGACTTAGGTCTGCATTTAACTATTCAAACACAGAGCTGAAATACTGAGAGGATGACTATCTGCCACAAAGTTAGTCGCCAGACGAGTTGTGCATTGTGTATCTAACAAGGGTTACACGCAGAGGAAAGTAAAGGTTTCGTGCTTTGCATCTTTACATCACAGCCAGCAGTGTTATCGAGCTGCCGTCTTTTATACGCTGACTGCTACTGCAGACAGAATACAATTTTCCTCTTGGATTGGCTGCATTACGTTTGCTCCGCTCCTTCTTTCCATTTTCTTGTTCGCTGAATGTCTTTGGCGTTGTCCTGCAGTTTGCGTCGCACGAATAAAAGCATTATCGCAGAATTTCGTGTTAGTTTCCAATACACTTCTCTTGCCTTCTTATTTCGCCACTCTTTCTTTGTTCTATGAAAAAAATCCCCTCCCCCCCCCAAGTAGAAGTGCCAATGAATATTGTAGTAGTATGTCTTTAATGTTGAGCATATGTGGCAGTAAACAACAAAAATATGGAAATAATGTGTCTAAACAAATATCTCGCTGTAGTACAGATGTCTCGGAACAAGTCTAGGGGCCGGTAGAAAATATGTTTGCACCATTTTGTTTCAATGTTTTAACTGTACATATGCCGCTGTGCACAGTGTACCAGTGTATACGCTAGTGTGTGAAGTCTGCCCGACACGTGACAACGTGTACGAGGTCCACGGCTCGTGTTCGTACAGAATGTAGCGCAGAGAACTTCCGTGTCTCCGACGTCTGAAATACTATCCCTGTCAGGGAAATCCTCGCGCTCTCGGCTCAATCCCTGTCCATTCTTCACCATTCTCTCTCTCCCTCTGCTCTTATCATACATCTTTATTAACTTAATGTCCTCCTGGGCTCTTCCTCTCTCGTGTATTCTCCACGTTCCTCACACGATAAATCATGTGGCCTTACACTCCTCTTCTCTTCGTATATGTATTTCCAATACCGTACTACACAAATACTAGTACCTAGGTATGTACCCCTTATTTATGGTATAGCATTACGGCGCGTAGTATCCTTATTTATGGTACATTTTTCATTGCGTTGTCTAAATAACGCACTATTAAATGTACTGAGGAGAAAGCAATGTGAGAGAAGTACGGTATTTACATATATTCGAAAGTTGGATGGTTTGCAGTGATAATGAATGTTAGTTAATTGAATATCATTTTAGCGTAGATAATTTTTTTACCGATTTTTCTTCAAAATGAGAGTCTTTAGTGTAATGTTATAATATATTGTAAACACATTAATTTTAGTTTATACAATTTACAACTTTTTCTGTATGAAATGTTTACAGTTCAAAGTCATGTTTTCTAGCGATGTTTTGTGGAACTGCACTCAATAGTATTAGGTAGAAATAGGCTAAAATGTATACAAGGATAACTTGACTGTGTGTAAGCTCAGTTTAAGTGAGCGTATTGTTCTGGTGTACATTAATTGCGTGGATAAAGGCCAAATATCTCAATAACTGCCACACAAATAAGGGTTGTGTCATGTTATAAGTGAAGTGTAAATACACAAAACAAGAGGATAACGCTACATATAATTCATTACTGGTTTGCAGCCGCCACGCCCGGATGTAGACTAAGGCCACACAATATGTCTATTGTACGGCAACACCGCGACCCTATCACACCCTCGATTACTCACTCTTAATTATAGTTAGTATATTTGCCACATGTGCGCATAGGAGCGCTAAGAAAGTAGGCATGGTAGTATAGTTTCCCAGGCATCCATGGTAGCAATACTAAACTTTATATATAACAGCCAGATGTATACTGCAGTTACCAGACTTGTATTGTAACAAGTGTAACAGTTTGCATATTTACAAGGCGGAAGTATGGTAACTGCCCCATACTGTGTTTAGGTTAATTACTCGCTAAACATTTTAGGAAGTTGTCTACAGCGTGGCCCGTATCACAGAACGTATAGGAATACAGAAGTGAAATAGCCGGTAGGGCAGTGAACTCAGTGACACACGCCAGCAACATGGCGGAGACGCCTACCACCAATCAGCGTAAGGTGGCTGCTCTGCTACCTGGCAGCCAGGCCAATAGGAAACATGCAGTAACATACAGGAACCAAACATACACGGGGCTGGTATCAACAACCTCGGACAACCAATAAGCGGTGTAGTTCGCCCGTATCAAACGAGCCTCCACGTCATTTAACGTCCGTATTACTGTCTAGGCTGTGGCCTCCTACAGCGACATTGCAGCGCCGGGGTTACTTCAGCTCAAAGAGACGGTCCTTATGTTCTGGCGCAAGACATTCAGCTCGGACTATACATAGCCATTATGATTTATTAAGCGACAACTTGACTGGATGCCGGGTTTCTACGTGCGCTCAGCTTACCAGAACATTACTGGCTTTCACTCGCATGAACGTGTAGCTTTTACCCTGTTTGACTTAACCAATAAGAATATATCTGATGCCTGTGATTGGCCTGCAGACAACTACGTTGTGTAAGGCCTGTATCATCCAATCATACATGTTGTGAGAAACTAGTATTTCAAGGATATGTTGGCGCAAACATTTTTCGCGATACACCATCATAAGAGATGGCGAAGTTTCGCGAATTCAATGACCTGCATGTTAGCAAATATCCTATGCATACTCAAGCCCTGTCTATTTGTTCATTGTTTGTTTAACTGAGTAGCAGCTAGCGGACAATTGGTCGGGACTTGAGTATCCAGAGGATATTTGATTGTGACATTCAGGTCATTGTATTGTTTCACCATCTCAAACCATTATATCTAACTATAGAAATGTACAACTGCCTCGCGCGTAATTGAAGGGCGTACAGTACATACAGCAGGAAAGTCACCGCGCATGTACCTAATAAGTTCATGTACGTCATGAAGATAATATTCCCGAACAATCGTCAAATATTACGTGACAAATTTACGGAACACTTCTTTATCACAAGAATAAGAACATTTAGCTGCGTTTGAACAAATATTTTTCTAACGCTTTACGAATATTCTCGACTAACGACTTTCATAAGTATTTTTTTTTATTTAAATTGATATCTTGGACATACGTCACTGCGATGCTATATGTCGTCCAATGAAACCAAGCGAGATAATACACGAATCAATGAAAACTAGCCACGATAAATAGTAGCCACAGTAAATAATTATACATATTCACACAGAAATGATTCTGATCAATTTTAATATTATGGTGTCTTAGGTCTGGGTAATAACACATACTTGTTATCCCAGATAAAAGCACGGTTCGTGTGGGATAGCTAATTAGCAGTTACTATACTTATGAAAATTTTTCACACTAAAACGATTGAACGGATTTTAATGAAATTTGACGTAGAAATTTTCTAGGTCCTGAAATAACAATGAAATACTTTATAGTCCGAAAAAAAAAATCACATTTCCTGCGGGGTTTAAAATTAGTAAAAAAATTTTTTTCGACGTAGAATTTATTTTAGCAATATACATTTATATTCTAAATGTATATTCAAAATGTCTGAGTTTTTATTCTATTCATGCGGACAAAGCCGCGGGCGGTAACTATTGCAGTTTGTTAAACATACTTACAAATTATAACAAGGTAATGTACTGTTTAATACGTTACGTTGTTCCTGTTATTTAGGCATATTTCTACCTAACGTTTCATTTACAACGTTGTATGCAGTGGCATCCTAATGCAATGCTTTGCAGTTTTGTTGTGTAGTTTTTTTTTCAACAGAGCAGCAATCATGGGCGCAGAGAATTGGTGTCCTATTGACAGAAACTCAATTTTTTTTCTACCACACGAGCAAAGCCAGGAGTTATATCTAGTTTTATGTAAAGACAGTCACGTACGTGTGCTATGTACAACACGGGAGTTTTACTTCTAATATAAGGGACAATATACTTTACATGCAAGTTATTACCAGAGATCTGGCAGTTGCGCGAATTCAGTTGACAATAAACTGCCGCATACGCGAGTAACATTCACGATCGAGTCTTATAAAATGCGACCTTTACTTAAGGCATACAAACAAGTTGCCGCAAAGTTCTTTTCTCTAAGGCCGGGTCTCAAACAATTGTGTGTACATTCTCAATCCATACTATCACTCTCCCTCGAATTTGGGACAGTATAGAGTACACTCTGTGACGTCAAGAGGGTACGTGAGAGTGCTCTATGGCAGCCCAACATTCAGTGACACGAAGATACTACATTGGAGCCTAGCAAACAGTTAATTTTCCACGCGATACATTTCTCTCTCTCTCTCTCTCTCTCTCTCTCTCTCTCTCTCTCTCGTGAAATATTCAGGTGAACGCTGCTCTTGTAGCAAGGTTATGTTTGCATCTCGCAACAAGTTTGTCATAAATCATCGTATGTGTAGGACCTTCCACACAATTGAACAATCACTGAGATGGTACTAACTGCAATGCTACTGACTACTCATTGTGTGCAATGTTGGCCATAAGTTTTTACACATAACAAGTCCTCAATATATGGACATTGTAACTGAACAAGAACGGTTTGGTTGGCCTACATATGGCAAAACAACCGTGTGAAATTTGAATCAATAAAATGTGTGTTTTCTGCGCAGGTTTAGCTTTCTCAAAAAAGCATTTAGTCCTTATTATACTGATATTATGCTAGGAAATCAGAATCAATGTTTGATGTATCTTGTATATAGCACATGCAATAAAGATTTGTTCGAACAGATACATACTGGTTTCGCCATATACCAGCACACTATATGACTGACTGTTTTTCTCAGTGTAAACACTACCTACCGCCATATTGCTGGCTAGTGCGTCTCGAGTCAGCCTCACGTGTGGTGGTTGCACTTCTGTATTCTAACCTAACTGAGTTGTGTATGTTTACTCGTCACTTGACCGGGGTTACCCGTTGTTAACCAGGTTGATGCCTGCGAGAAGTTCAGAGTCTCGACTGTACATGTGTGCGGATACAGCCGGTGTTAGACAGGAGCACAGACCCTACCAGACGTTGCTCGCTGTCGACGTCATATGTAGCTGGCTTGATTGGGGTCGCCTAGCTTGTGGGGAGGGAGGGGGGAGGAGGGGGACTGGCACAGTAATTGACACACTTGCGTCCTACGACACCACAACTCCGTGCAAGTACGTCTCAACTACGTTGTTTGTATCAGTTCGCGCACCGCGCCCCTGCCTTCAGCTTGGAAGGCAAGTTTTATTACGTGTCGACTTTTACATTATTCCTTCACTGGTCAATAACTGAACAAAATGGCAGACTGTGGCTAACTCACTATAAACAGCAGTGTTACCGTACCGTCTCTAGGTCATAATAGTTGCTTTGATTGGCGTGGGCTTCTGATAACATGCATGACGCAACTGATCAAGAACGTGTAAACGAGCGAGACATTATTGTTGCTGTTTCTGTTATCTATTGACAACGGTGGCGTAGGTCGTTCACCTGTAGTCTGTCCACGTATGTCTTGTGTACGGTAAAATTAGCGCTTTTCAAGACAGCCTTGTCAATTTCAACAATTGAAAAAATAATAACTCGCAAATATGAAAAATATTTAAACAAACCTCCCGACTCACAGGATACTAAATTTTAAATCAATCAGACCGGTAAAATTGCTCACATTCACTCAAAAATATCTAGGATTCATAGTTTACAATTAAAAATGAACACTATGAGTATGTAGCTGCATTCAGAGCATCGTTGCTAAGCAACACTTCCTGGAATAAATAGTTAAATACTGGAAAAGAGCTCATTATCTTTAGGCGTGTTCGAAATGGCCTATTTGGGGATTTAGGGTTTAGGAATTTAGGGTGTATGGTTTCGAACGTCAAATATCAGTGCTGCATGTGGCAGAATCGGAAACTAGAGGTTTTATGTAGTTTCGATGTTGTTTTGTTACCTCTTTCGTATCCAGGTTTACGAAAAGTCACTTCTTTGCCCGGGTAGAGTAAAATTTTACTCTTTAAGTTTACAAACTGATACGTTCGAGGGACGAATGTTTGGTTTAAAAAGTGAACCTAGCTAACGCATTTGTTTGTCACAATCTAACTAATTTGCTACGATATAGCAAATATTCGAGACTAGCTATCTCTAACAGGTTTATTTTTGTTAAAATCCATTGTAATAAATAATACCTTTACCATACAAAGACATTATAAAAGAACGACTTTTTTTAGTTATTCTATCCTTTCAACGAAAATATAATTAAAAATTCTATACCAGGCAATATTTTTATTATATTACAAATTAGGAAAATTAATTGTAATATTTTTATTATATTACAAATTAGGAAAATTATTTTTAATATGAACATGTATTATAATTGTGTATACATAAAAAATAATCGCGATGTTTTGTTCTTTAGTTATATAATGCTTGTCGTAGATAGTTGTTATTAGTTTCAGTTGAAATACGGGACCATAACGCTTGAATCAACAACAGCAGACTACTTTACGGACCTATTTGGGGATTTAGTGTGTTACTCTACCTCAGTAAATTTCAATCCTAAATCCCCAAATTTTTAGGCCCTAAAATTGGTCACGTGGTCGATTTAGGTACCTAAATGGCAGTCTTCTAGCGGGTTCGAACACGGCTTTTAAACGACTGAACATATTTCCTTGAATCATAGCTAAGAACTATCTCGATCACGTCAGCTTTCAAACGAAAAACCACATCAAAATCGGTTCATTCGTTTAGAAGCTGCGATGTCACACACAGACACGTCAGACTTATAACACCTGTCTTCTTGCGTCGGGGGTTTCAAGTGAATACGGCTTCAGGCGTTAGTTTTGCTTGTGTTAAAATATAGACACTGTGGTTAATACATATACTACTACCTATACTTACTAAAACATTTTAAATTACCGATGTTATGAAAGTATGAAAATAGTACAAAAATGTCTCAGAAACTAAGTCTACTAGATACTATATTTGTACCAAGTTTGATTACAATCGTTCCGTACGTGCGGAATTTTTTTTTATGCACGGTAGATATTGAGAAACACACAAACGGACAAGGAAAAGTAACTTAAAAGATAGAAAAAAGCAAAGAAGGATACGTGTACACGTGACTATGGTGGCTGTATGCTAAGGGCGCCGAGTGCAAGGTTATTATAAATCTGCTCAACGCACATGAGTCATGTCTGCTTATATGCCGTTCACGATAAAGTCAGCACTGCATAAAGTTTTCTTTCAGCCGTTTTGGAGCTATCTTTACTATTTTTAATATGAAAACTTCGATGTTACTAGAAACCAATGTAAACGCTGCAACAATGGTAAAAGTTAGCATCTATTGGCCCAATGAAACATTTTTCTACTTAATTACAAGTTCTGCTGAGTGGTCAGTTTATAGTGAACAGCCTATAGGAATATTATTCCAAGAACGCGTGATTGTATGTTTCAAGTCTCAGTTGTTTTGTAGTTATACTGGCAAATAACAGACGTATGACGTCACAATAACCTTGTTCTGATTGGTGCTGTCAAATGAGGGAAATGTCTAACAACTACACACACACAATAACCATGAGACAGTGTTGCCAATCCATCATTCACTCATCAACGCACAGGCCAAACCACTGGACCTAGAAACGTGAAGTATTCAGCGTGCCTTCCCTTCAAGGCGTAGGCACCCACTAAGGAAGGATTTTTCGAAAATCGAACATTAATGGGGTGAAACGTGTTTTCGCGAAATTCTCGATAAATTTCTAACCTGATGATATATTGTTAACAGGTTTACTTCAAAACATTGCCTAAGCAAATGCATATTTCATAATTGTTCGAAATTCGAAAATCAAGGGAGTGAATAGACAGTAAATGTGTTTTCAATAAATCCCCTATTTCTCTTAAACCACGTAAGATATCGAGGTGATCTTTGCATTAGAATGGTGCTCATGTAAATGCCTAAAAAGTGGTTGTAGAATTTTTCAAACTTCGTCCTTGAAAGCCGGTAAAAAAAATAGAACGTGTTTTCAATTAATCATCCGTATCTCCTGAACAGTTTGAGATATCGAGATGGTTTTGCTTTCAAATAATTCTTACGTAAATACCTACAGCTAATTTCAGAGTTCTTCAATATTCGTCCTTGAAAGCTGGTAAAAAAAGATAAATCTTTTTTCCAGGTAATCATCCGTGTCTCCCAAACCATTTGAGATATCGATCTGGTTTTTGCTTTAAAATTAAGCTTACGCGAACATCTATAAACAGAACTTCGTCTTCTTTCGAAATCTACAATTGCAGATGTGAAAAGTAGTAAAATGTTACAAAACTCCCGAAATGTGAGTATTAACCACGGAGAAATAACTAAATGTTGCAGTCGATATGTTTTTTTGCTCTACAAAAGACAGTTATTGATTATCATAGAGAAATAAAGATGAATTAAAAGCACAGAGGTTCTACAATTAAAGTACGCTCAGCGAAGTGGACTGGATCAATTAACACGTAGTTAATTAAAAGTTAGTTACTATTTTCTATAGTACACGCGGGCGAATCCGCAACGGGACAGCTAGTGTGCATATAAGGCTTTAAAATAAACTGGTGCAACAATGTTTCCGCGACAAACTTGTGGCGGCTGTAGTTATTGCTTTCTAGATGGTTTGTTATTGGTCGTATGTTTCTGAGGCCTTGACCAATGAATTGTGATCTAGTTGCTTTCGCGATGGAAATTTACATGCTTGTTGTTTCCAGGTTATCATGAAATTAATCGGATAAATGTTGCAGTCTCTAATAACTAAGGAAAGATAACATTTGCTAGTTCAATGTCCCTCATGCTATAGAATACAGTACTGGAACTACTTTATTAGTTCATTGTCTATTGTTGCAGGAGTAGCATCTAACGTCTGTTGCACGTAGGACAGTGTATACTTGCGGCCTCTCTCTATCTCCTCTCTCTGCCTCTGCACACACACTCGCTCTTGTTATTGTATGATTGGTAGTATGGAAGGAAGTAGGTTGATGCATGTCTTGTAACTCGCAGTTGTATGAACGAGACAGCACATTGTTTGTGGTGCCTGCCACATCTCGCTACTTGGCAGCTGGGTGGGTCTATAGAAGTCTGCCAGAGACGTGGGCATGAAGCCAGGTGGCCATATGAGAAGATATTTCTCTGTGGCGTGTCTCTATCGACGATAAACGTTCTGACTGTATGCATCACGTTTAACGACCCCTGTTTCTCCCTCCCTAGTCTCCCTATACAGTTCTTATACACTTTATTTACTACGCCTTACAGCTGTGGGAAATATTTGACTCCATCATTGTTTCCAGAACACTTTAACAAGTGTTTTGATATTAAAATAATTTTAACATCCGTAAGCTACTCGTGCAGAGGTTTTCGGAGAGTAATTTTATTTTAAAATCAAAAGGAGAACATTTTTTAATTTCGGTTATTATACGCAGAGCCCTGGATATTGTCGCAGTAAAAATTATAAAAAGTCACAGTCTTCCATTTTTTATGGATTTTGTTGTTTCAATCCCTTATTTTTCTAAATACCGTTTTAATTTTTTTACTCGAAAGCAAAGCATACTACCGCCCAGTGCTACATCAATAAGCGTCCGCTGATAAAATATCTACTCGTCAAAATATCCCATCAAATTATAACGAGAGTTTAGATTATATCGACAGTTGAGTATTCCAGTCGTTCAGTGAACACCTTAACTTTCCACACCTCTTAATACCCTACATTGACATCTAGCAAATAGTAAACTTTCGCCGATAAATTACTGGCGCTAAGTACAGCCTAAGTAGATAATGTTCAAACAGAATGTGCTGCTCAGGGCTGAAGTACTATGAGACCTAGACACATGAATAACTCGCCTGTTGTTCTTTGTCAGAAGCTGTAATTCGAACACCGTCCCTAGAGCGACTGATTTCTGGTGAAGGGAATATTACACCGACTAGTTGTATTGCCTTAGATGCACTTCACATCTGCAGCTCATACATCACAGTGAGAGACAGGATGTTTATAACTCTCAGCGTATTGATGCTCTACACGCTAATTACAGACATGTGATGCCATAGTAATCCTTGCTGTGATTGGCTCAGTCTAACTCTGTCAAGAACCACCAAGCAGATATGTAGATATGCTCGTCAGAACAAGCAACTAATTGCAGATTCAATAATGGTCCAGCTCTGCAATACCAACCGATCAACGAACATCAAATATTTACTTGGGGAAACATATTTCTGAGAATTCTTGACTTGGAGTCGGTCAACCCATGACGTTTTCTTGGCCCCTACTGATGTCGAACTAGTTTCCTCACTGATGCAGCATGCTTTAAAAGGCTCTTAAGTAGGGAAACTTGTTTTCCGCCAAAAAATTACTACACACACTATGTTCTATAACTAGAGCCCACGATTTTTGGTGAAAAGAATTCTGCAACAATTTGTTTCAATGCCTTATGTGAACACCTGTTTCTCTGCTTCATGGTCAGTGATTGGAAGTTTTTAACTTTCGGTGTCTCGGGGTCCTACCTGCACGTGTGGTGTCGCGGTAACATTGTTCTGGTTGGCACAGTCAAATGAGCCTTGCCTCTGCCCTATTATCTTCTGCCAATAACCACGAACCAGAGTCGCAGGTGTGCACGTAAGGCATTGAAACAAGTTGTTGCAGAATTCTTTTCACCAAAAATCGTGGGCTCCCTATAACTTACTTGAAAATCAGCTGCTCGTTTTTAGTTACTATAGCGTGTCATTGTGAGCAGTGACGTGGAGTGGGTGTGTAGCAAGGTAAGCTGTACATAGCGACGTGTGTACACATTGAGGAGCCTATTAGAAGTGGCATCACACTCGTGCCTCGCCGCTACTGATAGCAGATAATATTTAGGAATACAGAAGTGAAATAGTCGGTAGGACAGCGAACTCCTCATACACGCCAGCAAAATGGCTTCCCTGGCCAGCAACATGGCGGAAACACCTACTGCCAATCAGCGTAATGCAGCTGCTCTGACAATCGGCAACCAGGCCAATAGGATACCTGCCATAACAAACAGGAGCCAAACATACACGAGGCTGGCATAATAGTCTCGGGCAGCCGACTAGTGGCGAAGTTCGTCAATATCAAACGACTCGCCACGTCGTTTCGCGTCTGTATTACTATTTAGTCTGTGCCGATAGTCAACTGATGAATATGTACAGACGTCACAAAGCACAGCTTACCTTGCAGCACACCCATACCACGCCGCTGATCGTGAGGAGACGTTTGTCATTTGATTGTGGTTATCAGAACTGCTACATCATTCGTCAGTAATACGTAGGTTGACTCCCAAGGCATTGGCTACTGTAACTGTCAGGGACTCCTGATTCTCGTGAATATAATGTTGTGCCAAATTTGTTTGAATGTCTTATTTGCACATATGCAGCTCTGTTCCGTGCTCAGTAATTGTTTTTTTTTTTTTTTTTTTTTTTTTAACTTCCAGCGTCGTGGCTGGTCACAGACGTGTGGTGTCGTAGTAACTTTGTTCTGATTGGCTCAGTCAGATACGTGACGCCTCTGTACAAAGATACGCTCCCAATAACCTCGAAGTAGAGATGCATATGTGCACATAAGGCGTTGAAATAAAGTGCTGCTAAAATATTGTGGCGAAGATCATGAGTCCCTGTTTATTTGGTAGCATGCGTTTGGGCAAATACCTCTCTCGTTTGACTGTGCCAATCGCAAGTCTGTGATTTGCGCGTAGAAGCCCATAGGATACTTTAGAATTTAAAACATCAAATCACGTACCTTGAGGCAGAGCCAGATGTGTGCACGTAATTTATTGAAACTAGTTTGTGCACAATTATTTTCTCCATAAATCAGCAGATATGTCCATACCATTCCAGTACAATGGCGGGCAATGATTGCGCATACAATTGCGTTACCTCTTCGTTGGCTGACATCTGCGAAGTAAGTATCAATCAACTCGTTAGCCAGTTGAGAATATCACTCTCAAGTACGTGGTTTTATGACTGTAAGTTCCTTAGTCGATGGTGTTCAGTGAATACCCGGGCATTTCTCGGGTTGGTTTTGGGAGAATTTATATTTTGGACTCGTGTACGTGGGAATTATTTTTGCGATTCGGTTACTTTTAGTTACACTCTTCTTTGAGAACTGTAAATCGATAGCAAACCTGTATAAAACACAGACTGCTGCGCTACCTTGTCACACGTACAACTGGCCACTCACTGGAGCAGCAACCAATGAACACGTATCTGAAGACATAGTGTATACAGGACCGGGGAGAAGAGTTCTCGAGGAGTCTCATCCACTGTGTTACGTTTGCCATTTACAAATTACTTTTAAATTGAAATTACTACACATTTACTATTGCAGTAAGGTGACGTTAAAATAATGCATCCCGATTTATCCACCAGTTTTAATATAATCATCACTGACGACTGAAACGGCGAGAATATATTTTTATTAGGAAATTATGTTTAATTAGTGAGTAATAGATTAATAAGCCTGTCGCAGGGTAATGCAACGCACCAGAAACTTAGAACTATGCATCTTAAATCAGTGTTACTAAACAACTAAGATAAACAAAGCACCAGTCACTCCAACATGTCTGGTGCTGCCTTGTAGCGTGACCAAAGAGCTAGTGTTTATGAGGACTCACAAAGTGACGGAAGAAATCGAGTTTCGAGCTACAAGCAGTAAGTCGCGTTAAGGCCATGCTAGGTAGGTTTTACATTGCGTCAAAAAATGCTTTGAAAAATTCAAAATTATGATCAGTTATTCAAAGCACAATTCTGTGTAGGCGTTTTGCAACACATCCCACTGCTCATTCGTAAAAAAAAATATTTTGCTATATTTTGGCTTATTTTTATTTAATTTTGGTGCAATAATCTGGAAAACTGTGAGTAGAGATGATAGTATATCGCGAAAATATTTTGTGCCAACATAGCCTTGAAAACACTGTAGTTTCTTGCAACGTAAATGATAGTAGCTTTCTGCAGACTAATAACATGCATCAAATATTACAATAGCGGGATTCTTATTGGCTCAGTCAAATAGGGTAACAACTTCAAGTACAAGCTAAAGCCAGAAACCTTCTGGTAAGCTGGACGTGTGTTGAAATCCAACAAACAGTCAAGTGTTCCCGCGATAAACCATCATATCTAACTATGAGGTTTGTTGCTACAAAAATAGGTTAAAATTATTATATATTTGTGAGTGGAACTGTGTAGGGATTCTTCTATATAACATTATGTCTCTGTAAATGGGATATTTTCCAAATGAGTGTAAAGCTGCCAGCCGGCGCTGTATCTCGGGGCCAGTGTAACTGTGACGTCACATAGTGCTTGTAGCAGGACACCAATTACCAGAGGATAAACTAGCCTCGCCTCGCTGGGCAGAATTTACTGCCTCCAGGTGATCCCTGGATCTCCTGCCTTGTTGTTTCGCTTCTGAGAGCTTACATAACTTCCTTGTCGAGTCATAACTCGCCAGTAAGTGAATCCCTGGTTCTGTCGATCCACCCCTTCCCTTCCCCTATCTGTAGTCGTAACTAGCGATGTGCACAATCGCATTATTGTTTATTAACAAGCTAGACTTCACTGGTCTCCTACATCTCTGAGCACATTGGTTACATTTGTGACCGCTTCACAGCAGATTGTTCGCTATGCTGCTGAACATTTGAAACCAGCTATTCTCCGCTACAGGACACTATTGTGGAGCATTAGCAACTATGTAAGGAATATACAGTACCTTCCAGTCCCACCTGCTTATAGAAGATAACACTAACTTAGCAATTATCTACGTATTAAACCTGCGATTAAATATCTCTCACATGTTAGTTTGTTATTGCAATGCTGTAATTACGATTGATGCAGAAACTGTCGTTGATTCGTTGGAACAGATATTCAGATAAGGTTGATTTATTGTAGGAATAAACAACTTTCTCTTGCTTCGTGTCCCATATTATTTTTTTGTACTTGTGACAGGTCCAGTGAGAGTATGACTTTTATTATTCGTCTAGTAACAGTTGAACCGTCTAAAATAATTAAGGAAAGCAATTTTTCGCAAGTTCAGTGATCTATAACTAGAGCCGCGATTTTTTGATGAAAAGATTTTTGCAACATTTGGTTTGGATGCGTCATGTGCACACCTGCAGCTCTGCTACATCGTCTGTGGTTGGACGATTTTACTCTCACTGGCCTTGGCAAATTATAGACGTACAGACTCACAATAATCTTATTCTGATTGGTACAGTCAAATGAGAAACGTGTCTGAACGTAGACACGCTGCCAATAACCTTGAAACAGAACTGCCGATGTGCACGTGAGTCACTGAAACAAAGTGGGGCAAAAATCTTTTCGCGACAAAATCGTGGCCCTATCTATAACTCACTGGCCTGTATATACACAAGCCCCAACCATTGGTCCACAAGACAATGAACAAGTAGTATTATACATAGGACATTGTATTATAACACGCAGGACATTCAAGTCATGGGTTTTTATTTCTCTAGAAATAGTTATGAAATTCGTTTTCAGTCTGGCGGTTGGTCTGAATCTCAGGGAAACACCTGAGGCGTTGCTAGGTGAGGACGGCACTGCAGTGGTTCGCCATTGTCTTCCACTGTATGTGTTGGGGGGGGGGGGGGGGGTGCACGTCGTTTGGCCTAAAATTGTTTTGCCTAAACATGATTTTCTACGTTCGTTTTGCCTAAAGCTATTTTGCTTAAACTCTTTTGTCTAAAAGTAATTTTGCCTAAGATATTTTGCCTATATTCGTTTTGCCTAAGATTAGGTTCACCTAAAGTCATTTTGCCTAAAGTCATTTTGCCTAAAAGTCGTTTTGCGTAAACTCTTAAGTACCTCAATTTAGTACCGCGAAAATCGTTATGCCTGAAATAATTTTACCTTACTGTCATTTTGCCTAAAGTAGTTTTGCCTAAAGTCGTTTCACCTAGTTTGCGAACACATGTGTTAAAACACACAATCCTGAGTGGAGCTAACTGTACATTTCCCTCCCTGACTGGGAATGGAACCCGGGATCCTTGGCCCAACGGTCAGAAGCTATAAACACTGAGCCAAGCGGTTGGTCTTACAAACAATAGACGTACATTAATATAAGGCATAACATGCAGTAGTGTCTTGGAGACTGTAGTGTATATATGTACGTTCTAACGCATTAATATATATTTTGCCCCTAAAATGTCTCAAAAAATAATTCCCCAGAATTATTGAAAATTGAGGCAATTTTCCCACAATTTCTCACCCAATAATTTTCAACAAAATTGTCATATACGTAAAAAATTTTCATCATTATACTCCAACTACCTAATTTCTACTACTTTTTTTTTTTTTAAATAATTAAGCATTTATTTATATTTATCTACTTTACATAATTTGTATCCTTTTATAATAATTTTGTTGTTAATTTTATCCTCTTTCAAATAAATATCTATTTATTTTTATCTATTTTACCTATTTTATATCGTTTTACAATAATTTTGTTGTTAATTCCATCCACTTTTAAATATTAATATTTTTATTTGTTTTTTTTCTATTGTACCTATGTTATATCTATTTATAATAATTTTTTTGTTAATTTCAACCCTTTTAAATAATTGTATTATTATTTTTGCCTATTTTAACTATTTTATGTGGTTTTGTAATAATTTCGTTGTTAATTCCATTTACTTTTAAATAATTTTTATTCATATAATTTTATCTAATTTTTAATGTTTTTATAGTAAATTAGTTGTTTTATTCTAACTACTGTTGTATTTAATTTCTTTAAAAAATTATTTATTACAAATTGCAGTTTAAATACATATTCCACGACTAATAAAAAGTATTCTATGACAGAATTCCTTGGAAATAAAACAAAACTAGCAAATTAAAGATTTGGATTATGGTTACTTGCAGAAAATTTAAATAATAATAATCTTGTTACAAATATTGGAAATATTATTTATACATATGAGGAAAATAATTAGAAGTATTTAAAACAAGTACAGAACCATTTCGCGATAGTATTATGGTATTCAAAATAACATATTTTATAGATAACGAAGGAGAAATTAAGAATAGCAAATTTATTGAAAAAATAGCTGCATTTGGCTGTTTTAATTTTTTTTTTTTTTTTGAGATCTAGATTTTCTAAATCTAATTTGTCGGGACATGGCATTAAAGCAAACGTTCTTGAAAATTAA
>PNEQ01035887.1:0-28133 GCA_003012365.1 Medauroidea extradentata | reverse complement strand
GGGAGAATGACAACTGTTTCTGTCAAACGGGGTGAAAGTGGCCGTTTGCGACTACCTGGACCAACAACTCACAACATTATTCTGTAATCAAGATGAAGTTTACCGCTTGATGTTAGATATTTAGTGTCTGAAATACTTGTTCTATGGTTGTTTCTGAAGGTTTTTATTGCAAATAATCAGTACAGTGATGGCATTACACATTTTGTTCCTGCTTAACAGATGTGAAGTTAAGTCACAATGGATCAGAAATGGACTTCCAAAGAGGGATAGAAGTATCCAGGTAAAACTCACTGGGTCACTCCAATGTTCGGCCATTGTTCTATATGTAAAGATGTAAGCGAATAAGTCAGATCATAACGTCACCGCGACTGCCAGTTAAATATTACCGTATTGTTACAATATACATTAGTTTCAGCTCGCAGTATGAGAATGAGAATACACGTGCATTGAATATTAACATTTTGATATAATATAGGTAACGGTTTTTGTCTGGTTATTGGAAAATTTGTGCACTTTCGTAACTTCGTTACTGTGTTTTACAAATACTTTTTCTATCTTCATGTTTGAGTAATATAAATGGACATGTGTCACTTTTGCATATACTAAATGATTTGTGCGCCGCACTGATTCAGCCAATATACAGTGCCTGGTCGCTTGAGGAAGGTGTGAACGGGCGATGCTCCAATCCTACAACACAACCTGAGCCCAGCGCAGTTAGAGCGCACCGCTATTCGTCGTTCTGCAGGTTGCCTAGATGCCAGGCTCCCGCTTGCATACAGCCGATGATTGCCGAAGTGGACTTTGATTATTTCAGTGGCCCAATTTTTGTGTCCATGACTGTACATAACACATACGTTTTGCTACATAATTCTGGTATAAAATCGAAATAGAATTTTGTAGTAGTATTTTGATGTAGTATTTTGTAGTAGAATTTCTATGATAAAGTATGCCCTTTATAATCTTTGGTTACTCGTTGATACAAACATTGCTATGTACTTAATGACTGCAATGTATATATTTCATAATAATAAAATAGTTAGGCCTACACCTCAGACCACAATAAATAACTGTTTGGCAGTAAGAAGCCTGTAAGTCATGCCAGACTGCGTCCTTTTTTTATCCACTGAAAATGATTAAAAAAAGTATACAGGTATGTGTTAACGTAATATGCCTTATGCCTTATGCCTTACTAAATCCCTACTAGTAGCTGAAAGAAAACTACAAGTCTCATTTACCTCTAACTAAAAATACGTTATTTTGAGTTATGTCTTTACAAGACTGTATTCGAAGTGCTCATTTTTAAGGCAACGAACTTTCCGCCAAAATAATTAAGCCCAAGTATGTTTCAATGTCTTAAAGTGCACATCTGCAGTTATGTTTCATACTCAGATATTGGATGCTGTGACCCACAATTCACAGACGCGTGGTGTTACAATACCCTTATATTACGATTGGCACAGTCTAATAAGATACGTCACTTCACGTATACACGCTGCCAATAACCATGGAGTACAATTATTTTCCCGAAAAGTTTATGTACACCCTCTATATGTACACATTCTGTAGTAAAGTGTTAAAAATTCCATTTTGTTTACAAAGTATATAATAAGCACACGCGTTTTGCAAAACCTATGCTGCCAAGACAGAAAGTAGGCTGTCTTTACACTGATTTTAGTGTCAAAGAAAAACATTGTAGGCAAGTTACTTATTTTTCACTTTGATTTCCAAAAACCCGTTTTTAAGGGTTTATAGTGACTATTAGGGTTAATTTTACTAAAGGTTGGAAAGCTCGATGATAAAAGTTTGGCACAGGAGAAATTTCTGCCGCTTGAGTGCTAGTATCGGTAATAGGTGTAATCTTACCAATCACAGAGCTTCCATGAATTGTAAGTTAAATGATGTTGATAATTTGAACGTCAAAATTGGCATCTTCTTCACTTAAAAATTAAATTTAATGACTTCTCTCTTTGCCAAGCTCAATTAAAGTTGATTTCATTAGTGATTCGTAGTTTATTAACCCCGTAGCGATAGCAGCGTAACTATCGAAAGGGTTTTTCCCCGCACGAAAAAAAAAATTGTGGTTGCTACAAAATATTTTTGCAGGGAGGGCTTCCTACAAAATTTTTCTTTCGGTGCGAGACAAACTCTCCCATAAGAAATCACATTTTCTTCTAGCCTGTAGTAGAATTAACCTTAGCGTCCATTCATGTCGCGCGTGTAAATCAAGAGAAACATTCGTCCAGTTCCAGGACTCATAAGTTGGTCAGACTGCGCACCTGCCGTGCGCACTCCACCTCTGCCAACCCTTCCACGAGATAAAGCCACTCCAGTTACTCACCTCCTACCTTCTGGACCACGACTAAAAAACAACCGCGGTGTGTCCTGGAGCGAGGCGGGGACAATAGCGCCGGGAAGAGATACGCCCCTCAGTTACACGTGCTCGCGAGCACACACACACGCACACACGTGTGTAGGAATGTGCGTAGGCTGGAAGTGCGGGCGCGCGGTGACATACGACGTCCCACACACTCCAGCTCTGGCTCTCTGGCCGTGAGAACGACAGGGCAGAAAATACAACGCGACGCGGACATGGGAAAAACATTTAAATGAGAATTTTTCCTGCATGTGCGCGGCTTCCCACGCATAGCCCGGGAGGGAATGCGAGCGAGGTATTTTGTACATGGATGGTCATGAAATCTGACACGCAGGCTCAGAAGTCAACTAGCGCGTCGACTCTTTTGGTGTCAGCGAACTCGGGCGTTGATTGGTTAGTGATGTCCGCCATTGCGTAACCGTTCATTTTCGTCAAGTGGGCGTGTTAGATAGTTTGCTTGTATTTACGTTTTTAAGCCATAACATTCATTCATGTATTATCAAAATTTTCTCTTTGATAAGACATAGGTTATTTCCTGATACACTGCTTGACACGTAAAATGAATCTTACGTTAAGTTGTCATGCAAAAACATTGCAAGGGAATCCTCGATTAACTTTCAAGAATGATTACAACTATAATATAAAATTAACATTTAACACTATTACGATCTCCAAAATTCGTCGCAAAAATCTTCTATGCCCCAACATTGCAACATTTACAAAAAAAAAAAAGTTAAACAGGCGTTATTGCAAAAAATCGATAAATAAAATTTTGCATCTAGATCTCCTTACTAAACCCTGAACCACACGCTCTAAAGTCAATCACTCGGCCGCCGCGGATCCTACTGTAACGCAAGTGACATTAAGTACGTTCAGCGGCGGAATGAAGGGCGGGAAAAAACTGGAGATCTCCGAGAAAATCCCCTGGCAAAAACAATTCCCACAAGCTCAAATCCAGGTCGACCCCACCGGGAGGCCATGCTCCATCATTTAAACTGCTTTTACAATTGCTAAGTATTTGAAATCCTAAACTAAAGCCGATATCGAAAAATTGTTACACACTTTTATTACAGACAGTCTATACAAATTTACTATTTTTCAGGACAAAATACATCAATATTTCTGCTAATAACGCAATTAAGTAAATACTCATTTATGGACTAATTGGCGAAATTTTTTTTTGTTTAGAAAGAAAATAGACTACAGTGTAATTTTTTTTAACGAAACTGTACATCAGTTTTTTGATATCTGCTCTCGTTTAGGAATAAAAACATAACTATCCTGATCGAGCAAGGTGGCGCCACTGTAGCATGCTGGTCTCGGATATGGGACAACCTGTGTTGAAACTCTGGCTCCGGGCATCCTGACTTCGGTCAGCGGTTTCGTGAAGTCACCCCAGGCGAATGCTGGGAAGGTTCCCTAACAAAGGCCATGGCCGACTCCTCTCCCAGCTGCTATCATTGTACCAAGTTGTATGTCGCCGTCTGTAATAACCTCGCTGTCGACGAGACGTGAAGACCACTGACCTTACACAATTATCGTGAGAGCAGTGGAAATTATGGATCATAGCCTTTAGGCTGCTCCCTATACGGACTGTGTTTGTGTGTGTAAAGCACAAAATCGATAAAGCTCCAAAGTTGCCACCGGCCGGCGAATATCACGCATTTTGACCTCTACGTACAAACCACTTGACTGGCATATAGGGTTTTGCTGGTATTTATTTTTGTACGACACTTTAAGAGTGCATAGTAGATAAATAAACACTGAAAACATCAATTGATTTCTACGCTTTTTTCGAAGCCAATATGGATAAAATACTCAATGACAATCCTTGATAATGGTATTCGCCAACTATATTAGTAAATATTTATCCAAAATTACTAATTCGTAACACGCTATCTCTTGCGTCGTAGTTAAATACACGAGGTTCCGGCGTCAGAGATTTTGCCTTAGAAATTCGTAACACTGGAAACAATTTTGTTTAAAACGTAGGCTAAAACTATTGTGTAGGATTGCTATTGTATAATGATCGCAAATTGACTTCAAGAAACCTACAGTTATAGATTAATGCTCTTAGCGTTGAATTATGTACCACGCCCTCTTAAGCGGTGACCATATCATTTTATCTGCAGGAAGTATAGTTTTAAGTCCAACACATGTTCCATTTGTGCGCTTTTCGTATCTGGTTCGTACAGTATATTTCCAGATACGGCAGTCTGAAAAAGTAGTTTTTAACCGTTTTGGGAGGCCCGGAAAAAATATTTCTAATTTGCGTGAATGATTTCTAAACTTATAGTGTCATACATTAAAGTGTGTTCTTTTCGTAAACAACCCATATAGACGTGCGTTTAAGTAGTTTCATCAGAAAATGAATACTCACAACACGCTGCAATGCTTTTCAAGCGCAGAGGGAACCACCCAGATTACTTTGGTGTGAGGAAAGCAGGAGGTACTGTCTTTCCTTTATTTTCGGTTGGCGGTAGTTTGAAGCAAAGTGTAGTGGGTTCTCTGCGAATGGAAGCAAGAGAAGTAGACGAGCCAATATCGACGTACCATTGTGACCGTCAAGCCAGCACAGCTTCCTGGTAATTAGTGTTATCAGGCTTGAAGGAGGTAGTATTGTGCCGAGGTTCTCTGGAAGTCATCGGCACTTCCAGTGTCTTCACCAGGCACTCTATCTAATGAGATCCCTGTACATTCCACACACAGTACCTCTGCCAGCCACTGTAGTGACCTTCCCGACCACGCAAGTTCAGAGTGCAAGGCTGGTAACAAAGCCCAGTGCACTATCAGTACAGATGATGGTATATCGCGAAAATATTTTGTGCCAACATACCCTTGAAAACACTGTAGTTTCTTGCGACATTTATGATTGAGTGATAAACGTCTGACATAACGCAGCTGTCTGCAGACCAATAAAAGAAATGAAATTTTACAATAGCAAGATTCTTACTGGCTCAGTCAAATAGGGTAACAACTCCACGTGCAAGCGAAGGCCAGTCATCTTTTGGTAAGTTGAATGTGTGTTGAAATCCATCAGTCAAGTTGTCCCGAGAAAAACCATCATATCTACTATCAATAGCTACCATTATTACAAATATATTTTTATTTTTATGTAGTGAAACATGTTAATAAACAGTTGTAGTGTGTACAGAACGTACGTTTTGCTACAGAAATCTGGTATAAAATCTTAGCCGAAGTTGACTTAAGTAAGGTACTAAGTAGAGAATTAAGGATAGTGTGTGCCGGATTCAACACGAAAACTCTTGTACAGTCATTTATCTGACACGGTGCACTGGTAGATGGGTTTTCTTCAAACAAACTCTCTTTGGCTTAGCAAAATAATTTTCTATGGAAATTGGTAGAGCCACGATTTTGTCGCGAAAATATTTTTGCCCCACTTTGTTTCAGTGTCTCCTGTGCACATCGGCAGCTCTGCTTCATGATTATTGGCAGTGTGTCTTTGTTCAGACACATCTCTCATTTGACTGCACCAATCATAATAAGATTATTGTGACACCGTACGTCTGTGATTTTCCAAGGCAAGTAAGAGTAAAATCATCCAATCACAGACGATGTAGCAGATCTGCAGATGTGCACATGACGCATTGGAACAAAATGTTACAAAAATTTCTTCGCCATAAAATCGTGGCTCTTGGAATTGGGTATCGTGAGAGGTTGTCTTTAGAGGATAATTCTTCGAAACTGAAATTTTTATATAGATTCGTGTGTCCAATTGTTACTACCCAAGTCGTGAATTTTTAATTGTATGTTTTATTTAAAATTAAACAATTAGCATTTTTTCTCAAAAAGGCAGTATTAGTTTTTATTAATGTTTATTGCTGTAGCTTATTTTTAAATCTTGAACCAATAAGCCGTTATTTCGATATTGTTTATTCCCCATTTTAAAGTTTCTTGGTTCATGTTGCTTCATCAGCTAAACAATGAGTGTTAAAGGTTTGAAGGAGGGGCTCTGGCAACAAGATAGTGGCTTTGGCGAGGATGTTACGTGAAATAGTAAAAAATCGCCATATTCTTTCCTACTAAGATATTCTACAAGTGGGGACATGAATTCCAAACCATGCTAACTCCATAATCAAAGAATTAGCAAAGAAGATAATATCTTCAGTGTGTGTATTTATTTCTATTTGAAATATGTTACTAATCACAGTCAAATTATTGTCTTTTGATTAGTAACCAGTTCAAGATAGAAGTAAATGCACGCGAAAAAGTTATGACCTTCTAGTGTTATTTCTTACAGTGTGGAGCACGGCTACAGAGGAAAAGGTCTGGACCCTTGAGTTGAAAATTGACCCTCTATTGACAGATTGGCACCACTGCACTGGCACTCTGGTGTTGTTTTTAAACGCCGACTCCAAAAAAAGTAGAGTGTTATAAGTTTGACGTGTCTGTATGTTTGTGGCATCGTAGCTCCTATACGAATGAACCGATTCTGATGTAGTTTTTTTTTGTTTGAAAGGTAATATCCACATGAAATGTCATTAATATTTAATCGCAGTTCACAATTGGACAGTGTTATGCATCAGTAGACTATTCACCAATTGCTAGCTCGGTATAAATATTTTCTGCTTTGAAACGGGCTTATAAAAATATTTTACTCCTATCTACATCATGTAGTTGTGAATTTTGGATTTATAGGACTAATATACATTTTGTAAGACTTTCACAAGTCAGAAAATTTTACAACATGATTTATTGGTATAGGCGGTTCGGGATAAAATGAGCACTTTAAAACAGCCCTGCAAAAGTTCTCATTTCAGTCAATTCATATCCGTCCGCTCGTAACTGCTAACGAACGGAAATGTCTAGCCTCTTTGGACACGCCACTTGGTGTTCGCGACTGTAAGATAAACTGTACAGTCCGTAGGAACCTTTATAGTTTGACAAAAACAATTTTATTAACTCTATAAAGTACGAATATGTCGATTTCAGTTGATTTTATTTCAGTATTACTGTATTTAAGTGGGAAAATACACGGAACTATATACAATAATTCGCTGCCAACCAAACAAGCTGGAAGGCAACTATTGTTACCGTTAAATTATACGCAGTAACGGCTAGTGGTACTTTTCAAAGGTTACATTTATAGTGCTCACTTTATCCTGAATAACCTATAACTTAAAATTTGAGCACGTCTATTGATGTATAAAACCGCCCAATTATGGAAAATGAAAAGAGTATAAAAGTGTCTCTCTCAAGGTCACCCCACGTGTCCAAAGTCACACCTGTTAACGGAATCACTAAGAAAAAACCTGCCAGTCAGCGGCATCGTCTGCCATGTTTCTCCCATGTGTACATACGGAGTAAATCGTACGACAAACCCGGCTACAGTAGCGGAAAACACACACACTCTCTCTCTCTACACAGGACAATTATTTTGTGGCAGCGACAAAATATTTTGTGTGTATTTCCCCAGTAAAATTTATTTTGTGGTCACCACAAAAAAAATTTTTGTTTGCACCACTAAAATATTGTGGTCGCTACAAGATTATTTGGTGGTTACTACAAAATAATTTTGCAGGTAAGAGTTCCTACAATTTTATTTTTCAGTGTAGAACTGGTTGTTTTCACGTCAGTGTCACCACCGACATCCAAATTTCTTCCCGCCGGGCTTCTCCAGTGACAAATTTGAAAGGGTGCACAAAAAGCATCCCCAGGGAGGGAAAGGCTTGTGACGGTAAAAACCGGACGAGGGAAATTTCACGCGAGTGTCCGCTGTCAAGGATGACAAACGACAGCGTTAATATGAGAACATCGCGGAGAAGAGGGAAGGCGTCGACGCCGTGGAGTGACGTGTCCTGGCAACGTGCTGCCTTCTCGGCCAAGCCGCCTGATCATTGTGTGCTACTGATGCCTCGATACACGACGTTATAAACACATTTCAAACAACTTAATCCTATGCTATCCCGTATTTACAGTGTTCGCGATAATGATACATTTTAAGAGGGCGTGGTACATAATTCAACGCTAAAAGCATTAATCTATAACTGTAGGTTTCCTGAAGCCAATTTGCGAACTTTAAACAATAGCAACCCTAGACAATAGATATAGCCAACATTTTAAACAAAATTGTTTCCAGTGTTTCTAATTCTGAATAAATATTTGCTCATAAATTGGGAAATACCATTATCTAGGACTGTCACTGAGTATTTTATCCATATTGGCTTCGAATGAACCGTAGAAATAAATTTATGTTTTCAGTTTATTTATCTGCCACACACATTTAACCTAAACGACAGCAGACATAAATTTTTTTGGTAATTTTGTTTAAAATGGACTTCGCAATTTCGGCTATTTTTTTCACGACAGTAAATACTATGGTTTTAGCACATTACGTAACCATAGAAATTTTAATTAATTGACTTAGTCTATTTGTCGAAACCGTATCACTTATTGCCGTTTTCCAGTCTTCCACTCTAAATATGAATTAGTGAGTATTCACCGATTCACGTTGATGGATGGTGCAGTTTCAACAATTTGAATCAGTAAAAATAGCCACCGTTTGATTAGTGAACATTCCCTGATTTCCTATAAGAGTGCCAACATCTCAAAAGTGATTGAGTGAATATTCACAGTTTTTTTTTTTTTTTTTTTTTTTTCAGTTTTTTTTAGAAGAATAGTTTTCACTTATTGAATCAGTGAAAAATTACTGGAAAATCTGTTGACATTCTCTAATTAACTTGTGGAATGTTGGCACTGTCTATCGGAATCAGTGAATAGTCACCGATTTCACAGTGGTTTCTCACCGACTCAATTTGTTGAAACTGCTCCATCAACTGGCGTGAATCAGTGAATATTTACATATTCAGATTTAGAGGGCAGCCAATATGACAAAAACCACTTTAAACAAAACTTCGAAGACTAATTTGTGAAATCTACTCTCGTTTAGGCATCGTCTTTAATATAAGTTAAAGAGGTAGCTATAACCAAACGTAGTCATTATACTGAAACGCGTTAATCTAGTCACTTCGGTGGAAGTATTTTGCGGGTTCGAGTCCAAGAAATGCGGATAACTAAGGGCGTCACAGTACAATTCATCACGCCTCGCCCTAGCCTCTAGGCCAAGTCCGAGGACTAGAGCGCAGTCTTCTAGTCGACAACATGCCGCTGAGACATTCAGTGGTGACCATATTTTATAACGCAATAGTTGAGATAAACGTTTGTTCTACCAATAATCCGAACCAAGATTATCATGGCTAAAAAGAACAGCAAGACACCCATTTTAGCTTTTACTTGGCTTCTGGTGGTGTTGAGCCGTTGAGCGTGTAACAAAAACTCCAGAATATATAATATTTTTATGATATTTAAAACACAGTATCTTGAAATAATTTGCTAATCTAATAGACGCTCAATATATGTAAAATATTACAGAGGCCATCTTTTTATTAGCTATTAGAGGCATTGAAACTCATAAGTAAAATATCTACGTTATTTTTAACGATTCTTGCAATGGCGGAAAGTTACAAATCAAAAAAGTATTTTGGACATACGCCATTGCAAGAAATGGCGTGTCACAGAAAACCACAGACTACACGCAGGCAAACAGACAAGTAAACAATAAAAAAGATGATGATGTCAACTGGCAAAAAAGGAAAAACATATGCAATTCCACAAGGAATTCAGTCAGTGAGTACAAACGACAAAAAGGGTAAATCAAAACGACACAAACAAAAACATTAGCACAGAAAGCCAACAACAAAAAGGCTTTAGTCAATTTGAAAACGAAAATTTATAGTAATTTCGCAAAAGGAATTCCGTCAGTAAGTAGCAAAGAAACGAAACAGCAGACGAATACAACTACAACGACAAACAGAAAAAAAAAGAACTAAAAATTGCTTATTGCAGACAACACAACAGACACACAGACACGTTGAGGAAACCAAACACCAATATTTACAAATAGAAAAAACTATGTACAGTAAAACAATAAAATCGCAGACGAACACAGTGGTCCCCTTGTAATTAAACAAATTACGACGTTTCAGGAACTATACTCTGTCCCCGTCTTCAGGCTCACTTAACAGTCCATGAAACACCTCCACTTTGAGCATGGACTCATGTATTGGACTTCCTGCTAAATTACAGAAACTTTGTTTTCCAATAACTTTTTTTTATTTATTGGCACAGTGAAATGAGTGGTCTCTGCACAAATATACACTGCCTGTAAACATAAAGCGAGTGAGAGACTTTGGTCAGCGCTTAACACCGAGGTCTTTAGCGCTGGCGAGGGATGACATGGTGCAAGGGTGGAGCAGCGCCGGAATGAGAGAGCGGGAGAAAGGGACCTCTCCAATAAAAACCAACGGCGTCTTCCGGCACGATTCCCACGTGCGAAAATATGGGGACCGACCTCGGCGGGAATCGCACCCGGATCGCCTTGGTGGGAGGAGTATGGTCTGACCATCCGGCCACCGCGACTCCTGTGTAAACATGAAGTAGATTTTAATATATGCACGTACGGTACAAAAAAAAATATGGTGTGATTTTTTTTTTTTTTTTTTTTTTTTTTTTTTCAAATTACAGGATGTCCCATAAGCCCGGTCTCATTGGGGAAATAGAAATTGGTGAAATATGGAATGGTTTAATAGTGATGTAGTGTGTTAGCGTAAGACAAACACAGAAAATGTTCAAATTAATGGCCACGATGTGCTTTGCACATGCGTATGCGATGGTTCAAATTACTTTGTACACGATGTAACATGGCCGGCGGAATGGAGCGGCATGCAGCAGTAATGTTCCAGCTGACAGGTGCGTGACCATACGAAATTTTCTTGTGTTTAGTGAGAGAATACGTCAACGATCTGAGACCATTTTTATTTTTCTCAAACCTCCGTATTAGTACTCTCACAAAAGGTCTCGGTAATTCAACATATTTCCTCCTCGTTAATGGGAAAGAATATTTCGAACATAAGCGCAATTTGTTTCGTCTTTGAATGTTTCTTGCAATGGAACGGAATAACGTGCTATACAATTGTAGACGTACGCCATTGCAATATTTTGTCGGCCCAGGAATCATAGAATGAGACTAAGAAAAAACAAACACAGGAAAAACTGTGGGAAAAAAGATAAAACAAGTCTAGTTTGGCTGTAGAGAACACATCCATAAACCAAAACAACAGAACATGAAAGATCCCACAAGGAATTAGTCTACAACAAATAAAGGAAAATAAAATAAACATCCAAAAATAAAAGTCGAAACACAAAACAACAGAATCTGTGAAACTCAGGACACCAGAATTAAGACAGCACAGAGGATACTGGGACGAATTCAATAAAGGACACAAGACAGGATAACAACGACGACGTCACATACAACAAATAGACTAGACGACACAACTATGAAGACACAAAATAACACAGTCGACCTACTGTGCTCTATTCTGTCTTCGGCGTTGTGTCGTCTAATCCTTTATTTGATGTTGACTAATTTCTTATGAGATCTTGCATGTTCTATAGTTTCGGTTCATGGATGTGTATGTAGACTACAGCCAAACTAGGTTGGTTTTCTATTTTTTTTTTTTTAGTTTTTCCTATGTTTGTTTTTTCTTAGTCTAATTCTAAGGTTTTTGAGACGACATAATATCGGAATGGCGTATGTACACAATTGTACAGTACGTTAATTTATTTTCTCGCAAAGTTGCGCCAATCTGGCCCATTTTCCAACATTGATTGAGGTACTATCACCTTGAGTTAGTTAAATACTAAACATCGAAATGGAGGGATTTAAATGTTCCATAACGAGTTGTTAAATCAACTATGCAGAAGTGTGAAGCGAACTTACAGTACTAGTCAAACGCTTAGAGACATGCAAAATTCGCGTTATCATTTGGTGGCAGACTAAACTTCACTTTACTATACATAACAGAGCATAATCTGCGATTGAACTGGCCATAAACTTTTATGTGTTGCCATTTACGTGTGTTACGTCTCCACAGAGATTGGCCTCTTGTACCGTGTAAGCATTCTCCGCGGCAAGTCACGACAATATCGGCCAGCGGGAGACGTCTAACAAGCCTATAGTCACTTGCAGTCTAGTCAGCTGTCACAAAATAACGCGAATTTTGCATGTCTATAGCTATTAGCCGAGACAGCGACTTTTTCTTTGACTAAAGAGAATTGGTCAGGGAATTACGTGACGATCTCTGAATCGAGTCGAAGCGTTCAATAACAACAGGCAGGTTGAAATTACTGTCAGCCGGAACAAAAGGCAGCAAGTAGTGATGCAATTGTCGAAGTTTCAAACAATCTCTCCTGTAACGAACGTTGACCGTACTTATTGGCGACGGTTAAAATTTTACTGCTCTCTGGCGCAGTGAGACGAGAACAACCAACTACTGTGCTAAAACTTTTGCGGCGTTTCATAGCGCTTCACGAAATCTCAAACAGCTTAATTAATTTGAGGCTCTCGTATATTTCACGGTGTTTTATTGCAATCCCCTTCGCTCAGGTCGTAACTCAAGTGGCAGCACGCTATAGAAATAAAACTATACGTTTAGTCATCGGTGGACAATTTTCCCACTACAGCTGTTCTGTAGGCTACAACTGGATAATTTCAACACGAATGATAGGAATAAATTGGGGGGGGGGGGGGTTTACCGTACGAATTGTGTATGTGTGTGTATATATATATATATATATATATATATATATATTTATATATATATATAGTCACACACATACAAACACACAAACTGTAAACTTGTTCCTAAAGAGGTTTAATAATATCACTAACATATATTTATTCGCATTATGTCACGTCTTAGAAACTTTAGAATATCTGTATTGATATATTTTGTTAATTTATTCAAGCTGTGCCTTTTAAAAGTTAAGTCAATAGTCGTTGCACTTTCGACGACAGTTTTGACACCCCTACATTGTAAGGATTAAGATATGGTTTTCAGATGAATAGAATTCGTTATTCATTTGTTAGAAATTAGTAAAAAAAAAAAATATATATTTTTTTAATAAACGAAGTTGTATTATTTTAAAATTAGCTATATCACAAAAAAAAATATTGAACCTCTTTCAATTATATATATATATATATATATATATATATATATATATATATATATATATATATCACACCACACAAACACACCCAAACTCTCTGTGTGTGCTGCTGGGACATTATTATAACTAAGACTGCTACTAAATTAAGGATATTACTACACCTTATAAATCACAGTTACAGATGGGACGGTTCATCGCGGGAAAACTTGACTGTTGCTGGATTTCAACACACGTTCAGCTTACCAGGACATTACTGGCTTTAGCTTGTACTTGGAGCTGTTACCCTATTCGACTGATTCAATAAGAATCCCGCTATTGTAAAACTTATGCCTGTTATTGGTCTGCAGACAACTACGTTGTGTCAGAAGTATTTCAACGAATTATGTACGCTGCAAGTAACTATAGGGTTTTCAATGCTATGTTGATACAAAATATTTTTGCGATATACCATTATCTCTAATCATAGTCCATGTTTGCGAAATGCATAAAGAAAGATTCTGTTGGTTTCGTGCAAGGAGCATTACAAGACCTACGAACGAATGAGAAAAATAAAAGAACGAAACGTTTTCACGAGTTTGCAGACTTATTTGCCAACACGCCGTTAGATAATAGTAATAAATCATTTAATATGAATACCTTGCGGGAAACGAGACAAAAAACAAGCACTCGAGTCCAAATATTTTTTCACCCAAAACTTGAACGGCTGTGGCAAAGTGCGGGGTGTGACTGTAAGGCAGATGCACTGAGGCTATTTACACGGACTGCACGTACGCCACCTTCCTCCTCCTCTACAAACCACTACCCCCTCGACCCCCTCCACTACATCTTAAACACCCGGGCCATCTTGGTCTCGCAAATGAGGCCATCAGCGAGATACATAATTCATTTCGCGTTTCCTCTGTCTCCCCTTACGCCAAGTCCCTTCATTCTTCCCCCCTCCCACTTCTGGGCAATCAGAAAGACGCCCATCCACGCTCGTTGTGCACGCTTGCCAACTTAACGAAACTTTTCTCCTTTTCCACCCCCCAATTGTTTCCTTCCCCCGCCAGAGGGACGTGCTGAAATTCGCGGGATAAATAATTTGATCGATTGCAACAGCTAACTGCGTTACAGTATTGGAAATTAATTGAACACGAGAACTTGCGATAACTCGTTTACAATTCGTGAGGATGTTTGGTGGGCTAACAATCTGTACAATCGCTTACATTAAAATAAAAACGTCACGGATTAAATAAATATTGCAGGACTCCTCTTAATTCGGCGTATTTGTTTTCTTATATCAACACAGAGGAAAGGGAAATATCTAGCAAAACATGTCTTAATGAACTTTTATAATATTGCTTATTTAACATAAAACTGTACTCCTCGAATTAATGGAACTACACAAGTCCTTCAAAGCCACGATTTATAACCTACACTAACTATCTCCGTCGTATAGTGAGAGGTACAAAATTTCATTACCATGCAATTCGGTTAAGGTGAACTACCACAGTAAAAAATTTCGTTACCACAACAACATGTTTATTTAGATACGACCTGAAAAATTGCTTCACCACAAAAGCATTCAGCTTGCGTTAAAGAAGTATTTATTACCTTACAGCAAAGCAAATTTGGGAAACGTAAGGGTTGTGTCACAATGTGTCTCAAAAATTTTTTTCTTTGACGGTAATAAGTTTCTTTGTAGAAAAGTTAATAATTTCACCACTAAGATTTGAAATAAATTGTCTTAACACTGACAGAATTTTTGTTACCATTACTGTATCTTTAAAACAAATACTTTGTTCGGCGCACAGAAGACTAACCTTGCAATCGCTAATATTTAAAACAAACATTTTTTGTGGTAATTAAGAGACCAGAAAACGTCGCTAATTAATTTCAGGAAATATTACATTTCGAACTCCTGAACCAGTAAGTTACTGTTGAGACTGGGTGACTATTTATAAAGTTCATCCAGGAAGACTGTGAACCAATAGCAGACCTGTATGAAAACACTCACAGACTCCCGCACTACCTTGTCACATGTACAACTTTTCACTCACTGCAGCAACAGACAATATACAAGTATCTGAGTGTATACAGTACTGTGCAGTACAGCCGGCTGGTCGTTGAAATATCAAAACTTCTATGTCTGTGGACATAATCTGTAGTGAAATTAAAATTCCCAACAGAGGTGGCGAAATATGAATAAATTAAAATGTGGATTAAAGACTGAATGTTGTTGAACCATGATATTTACAAATTCCTAATTATTCACTAATCTTCGCGATTTGTTTATCGACTACTGCGACTGCGGTCACCTTTCACACTCGACCACGATTAGTAATTGGGCCCTTGTTACGTTGTACACGTGTTCCTATTTTAGTTCAAATGTTTACAGGATATGTCTGACAAAATGGAATACTATTACACACGACAATACAGTATACACTAGTTTTGTGCGTAAATTATTCCCATACGAATTTGCTATATTTTCCAGTTCTAATAAGCAGTGAAGCAATGTTTTGCTGTAAAGAATTTTGCTTTAATTTGTTTGAAATACTTACGTGCACATCTGCAGCTTTGCTTGGTGGAGATTAGTAGCGTGTCTTCGTGCAAAAGAGTCACTTATTTGACTGCACCAATCAGAACATCGTAATTGAGACACACACGTCTCCGATTAGCGGGCAGATCCTCAAGACGCGTCAGAGATAAAACATGCAATAAAGGACCATGAGGTAAAGCTGAGATGTGCACTCGTAAGACATTAGAACTAGGAGTGCAGACACCCCCACCCCCAAATGTAGGGCAGTTATAAAGTAGAGACGTGCAAATATCACGTAATTATTTTGCTACAGTCTAGAATAAACTCGCCTATTATCCCCTGAACACACTCCTTGATGTCACATACTCCTGGTCTCGGTATCTTTGCGTGCCCACAATCCAGGTTAGTGGGTATAATACTGGTGGCCTTACACTCTAAATCTGAATTAGTGAATGTTCACTGATTCACGCTGATAGATGGAACAGTTTCTACAATTTGAATAAGTGAAAATAGTCACCGTTTAATTAATGAATATTCACTTATTTCCTTTAAGGGTACCAAAACCTCACAAGCGAATCAGTGAATATTCACAATTTTTTTCAGTTGTTTTTAAAGAACAGTTTTCACTTACTGAATCAGTGAAAAATTACTGGAAAATTTGTGGACATCCACTAATTAACTTGTGTAATGTTGGCACTCTTTATGGGAATCAGTCACATTTCACAGTGGTTACTCACTGATTCAATTTGTTGAAATTGGTCCATCCTTCGGCGTGAATATTCACTAATTCAGATTCAGAGTGTATATCATTGGATAACAAGTATTTCAGGCTTGCCACACGTACAGCTTACCAGCAGCAGAAGTTAGATGGGCACACAGTAACTTGCAGTCCATCCTGCTGTCAGGTAATAACACGAAATTACAAGTCCAGGCCAAACTTTAAAAAAATATATCGAAAGCAAGAGTTATGAAAACAAATATGTGATAAATCCCCGATGTGTACGGATGTAAAGAAAAAGTAAACACACGCCCAGCGACAATACTCAGGACATATCTGTGCAGAGAGGCGAGGCGTGTCAAGACAATAGCAGACTTGCGTGCAGTGATGTTGCGATATCATGAAAGTATCGATTCTAACATAAAACATATGATATTGATACTCTTGCGATAGCAGTATCATGTCGGTACCGGTAAAATTTAAGAACAATAACATATTTATGGTTACTACTGAAATTTTCATATTATGAAAATGGATATAATAACTAAAATTTATTACATAAAACTTTTCTTTTTACAAATAATACTTTCGTGAAATAAATAATACTTACTGTCAGAATCATTCAAAACATATCTTTAGCAGTATATTTTTCGAATTTTTATATGTCAATATTACTTCTTTGTAAAATTTGATTTATTAATGTTGTGTTTTTATGTCTACGCCAGAATATATTTAACAATCCAAAATTAGATACGTCTGACATTTCGATATCCCTACAGTGTTTTTTGTCCCTCTACTTTATTTAAAAAATATCACAACGAAACACTTATTTCAACATCCTTCTAATAATTGGACATAAGTGGCATACGTGGACTGCTATCTAATTATTACTTCATGAATTAAACAAAATATATTTCACAATTTGGAGCACTTTGATTAAAAATGCTTAAATGAATAACTGTAATATCGAGAGAAAAGAAAGGCGCTGAAAAAGTAGTAGTTTAACATTTTCCCATTTGACACTGGTTGAGAAATGAAATAAAAGTATCGTCTCCAAAATACCCGGTATCGAAAGAAAACTATCGACACCAGTATCATAAGGGTAGTATCGGAACGCGTATACCTACGTGACTTACGGTGTTTGTGCGGCCTGTTGTCGGCCTCAGCAAACATCAGGGCAGGGTAGACACACGGCTTCTGGAGGCTGGAAGGGTAAGGTGGTAGCACTGAGTGGTAGCTCGGAGTCATCCTGTGTACGGCGACTGTCCAAACAAGAGGACACCACACGCCTCCACAGCTTACTTTTAAACATTTCTACCTCTTTTCCTTCCGCGTCACCTCGTCCTGTTTGCTCCAAGTTCTTCTCCTTGCGATCCGCGTGCAGCGCAACAGTGGCACAACGGACGATCCCACCACATCTTCCACGTGTAGACTTGGAGAAAAATGTTTGCTTCGCACAACGTCACATACTGTTACAAGTCGTTCCGTACGACTTTAATACATTTTGATAGTTTTAATAGCACCTGCCGTGGACGTAATTCAATGTCTAGGTAATACTTAGTTATTGTGCATAGGGTGAAATTGGCATTTGGTATTTACCTCTACGGCTACAAAATGTGAAGACACAGCCCTGGAATAGAGACCAAATTAAGAATAGAACGAAAAATTAATTTCTCAGCGGGACGATTTTGAACGTAACTCTTTTTAACGTTCTCTGTTAAACGTCTTCAAAAACGTCCCGATAGAACTCTCTCTCTCTCTCTTATATATATATATATATATATATATATATATATATATATATAAAACAAGTTCTCTTTTTACGTCATACAGATTTAGGTCGTTTATATTTATCGTCAATATGATTAAGTAACATTTTTTTTTAAATTTAAGTACCCGCTGAATCAGATTAACGTCGTTAATTCGTAACTACGCAATCTCGTTAATCCAGTCATGTGTGCTAGGATCAACATGGTAATGTTTCAAAATTACAAAAAGGATTGGCTATAGACTGTGAGTGGGGCTAACCAGACTCAATTTAAGTCGTTTCAATTCGCGCCGCTAACCCTGACGCAAAGCAAGGACTTACTGTGTGTGTATGTCTCGTGACACACACACACACACACACACACACACACACATATATATATATATATATATATATATATATATATATATAATGCCGCAATTAAATTATGAAATCATAGTTTCAACTGTGTGTTTTTTCTTATATAAACATACTAGAAATAAGTTATATGTGGTTTCACGCAGAAAAGAAGAAATGCGGTACGCTACAACACCGTCCATGCGCCACGTTTGTAAACCTTTATATATTCAAGTAAAATTTGAAAATGTATTTTCTGTCAGTGTACCACGAGTCTTTGATGGACACCAAATGTTTAGTTTGTTTGTCTTCTGTCCAACTTTTCCTTTAACAGAAGTTCTCAAGGGAAAGACAGGTGCCAGTTGAGCGAATTACACATAGAGGCGACTATGCAAGTGTTTGACAAGTAACAGTCGACCTTATAACCCGCAGGCGGATTGCGGTGTTTGTAGCTCAATAGTTCACACAATATATCTGTGAGAGTATGTTATTACTGCATGTGGCAAAAGCCAGGATTCAACTACAGACGTCAGGGTGAACTTTTCTCATTTGCCTTCAGGATAGAGAGCGCCATTTTCACTATTTTTGCTCTCTGTAGGCATACGATAGGACCAAAAAAATTTATGTTAACAATTTTTTTTACCTCTCATGGAAATAATCTGTGTCTCAGTACGGGTAACTTGATTTTACAGAAATCATCTTCCCTCTTTCGGGGCGTCCCTAGTTAATAAATTAGCACCTTCAGGATGATATAATTATTATAATTTCTCAAAGAATACTATACCAACGCCAGTAACTTTTTTAAAGCAAAATCAAAAGTCATAACGCTGTTACTAGGGTCGAAGTTATGAATCTGAAGTAACAATACGATTATTAAAATTTTGGTATTTCGTGTAAATATTGCAAAGTATTGGTTTATAATACATACTCTTATATAAATCAAATAATAATTTATTTGAAGTTACCTAGATGCACCCTTTTCGAGTACATATATGTATTAAAAATCTTTACCATCTTTTTAAAAATGTTAAAACCGACAAAAAGCGGAAGCGTAGTTTTCGTACTTTCTGTCATTTCTTCTCTACACTCACAGATACTCCTCTCTGGTCAATGTCTGCCTTGGTTTCCAGCCTCAGTGTGTCTTATATACGAGAACACTCTCAGTTGTCACGACAAGTGTACGTCCTTCAGCCACTTGCTCAGGTTTCTGTTATGTAGGGATGCTCCTTAAGGGCGCCGCCTACCCGAGGCGTGAGAGGCTCAGAAGCGACGGAGCAGTAAGGTCGACCTTCAATCGCACATCAAATGCCGCATCGCCTCAACGAGCCAAGCGCTGAACTAGCGTGCAAGCTTCCCGCTGAACTGTTTTTACTATGGGACACTAAGCGGTGAACATATAATTTTATTGGTGGAAAGTCTGCAACTAGATTCAGTGCAGGTCGCAATCTGAGTTTCACATACATCCGGTTATTACATTCTGAAGTACGGAAGTCTGAAAAGGCCGTTTTTAGCCATGTTGGGGGGCTTAGAAACAGTGTTTGTAATGAACATGTCGTCTTAACAATAAGGTCCGACCTTGTCTGAAGTTTTTTTTTATTTTCGTGAGTTGGCACAATGAACACACGTGGAATAGTTTCGTAGAAAATACTGTTTACGATCACACTGCAGCGCATTTGAAGTGTAAGGTAGACGGCCGCCTTAACAATGCTTACTTGTCTCTACTGTTTTTTTCGATAATAATTGGTTTAAGCTTAAACGAGAGCAGATACAAACAATCTATTCGGCTGTTTTGTTTAAAATTGTTTTTGCCGTTAGTTATTTTTCTTTCAAAACACGAAATTATACTGATTCGACAAAAAAAAAAGGACAATCAACAGTAATTTAGTTAATTACATAATTAGCTAACACCATAGTATTTACTGTCATGAAAAAAATTCAGCCAACATGGAGAATATAATTTTAAAGACAACTGTCAATCGGATTCGTGATGTATGCTCTCGTTTAGACGTAACCAATTAATATTACTAAAAAATATGAAACTATAGAGCATGGCCTTAAGGCGGAGAGCTAGACTTTAAATTTTATTAATAGATTTTCCGCAATAACTTTGTTTTTTAAATATTTTCTTTTTAATGTGGCAACGCTGAGGCATAGAAGATATTTGCGACGACTTTGGGAGATCATAATAGTGTTAAAGGTTGAGCTTACATTGAACCTGTAATCATTCTTGACAGTTAACCTTTATTCCCTTGCAATTGTTCTGCGTGAAAAATTAATGGAAAATTACAGTGTTATTTATGTCAAGCAATTTATCAATAATATATCCTATGTCTTGTGAAAAAAAAATGTTTATAAAAAGAGTTGAATAAATGTTATGGCTCGAAAACAAAAATACAAGACAATTATCTAATTAGAATTTATTGGTTTGTAGACATACGCCATTGCTCATGTTTTTTTCTGATCAAACCTGCGTTGAACGACAAAGTACGAAAATGAACAAGAAAAAATAAATATAAAAAAAACACAAAAATAAAAAAAGCAATTCCTGAGGAATTATGCTAGTTCTTTTTTAAATAATTAATATATTAGACAAAGAATTCTAAAAATAGAATTCAGTCGAATATCGACACAACACCCAGACACAAATATAGAACCAGATTCCCAATATGAAAAAAGACGGAAATAGACAAAAAAACCCAGCGAACAGTGGACAACAAACAAAAGGCAATTGACAACACGACACAAGTTAAAACCAACGAAAAAATACAATGTTTCGGGAATTGCGATCTATTCCCGTCTTCAGGCTGAGACTGACTCCCCCTTAGCCTGGATGCTTGGAAACATTACACTACGAGCTACCCAGGAATTACACGAGGAGGGAAGGGATGTGTGTGTAGTGAAGAAAACATAAAAGAAGAGGGTGTGTGGGGGAAGCTGAATGACGGTAGGCTTGTGACAGAAATATCGGCTACCCGAAGCGAAAGCAATCCCGCTAATTAGAGAAAATGTTCCGGGATGGCCGCGCTCTTCGCTGGACGTAGAGGACAGAGATGACGACAGACGACGACCCGTTCTTGGCAAACTTTCAAAAGTATCCTGGGGGTTAGTGGCCGGCGCGACGAAGACTCAAGTGCGCGCGTCCAATGAATCACCGCCACCACGGCCGAGCCTCCACATTCACTTCAACCCGCTCCAGGGTATGTTGGAGTCTTGGTGAGGGGAGGAGGGAGTGAGGGGCATTGCCGATCGTAAATATTAGCAGCTGAAGCGCACGTCTGTCTGTCAAATGCACGCATGAATGGCTTCCTCCGAATACCAGAGAATGGATGTGCAAGAGCAGCATTTTATCTATCTCACAGGTTTTTATCAGTCTCTATAAAATCTTTCATACTTATTTCCAGCTAGGCATTTACGAGTTTGCTGAGTAAAAAGAGATTATTTCCCGCTAGGAATTTGCCGAGTAGTTTGCAGGAAAAAAAAAAAAAGGAACCAACATCAACATTAGTTCGCGGAACATTTTTTTTTTTTTCGCATCTGTGTAGTTGTTTCTACATAACTGACATTTTATTTTAGCCGAGCATTAGCTCTTGGTAGAACAGTCTGGAAATTGACTTAAGGGGCCCGCCTACATAGCGCCTTAGCGGCCGTTCAACCTCATGGACGTGGAGTTTCCCCTGTTGTGGAGGAGGTTGTCTCTCGCTCTCTCTGTTGTCTTCTCGGCTCGGTCTCGCGAATACTTCAATTTTCCACAACACTGGCTGCATATTTGCGCAGGACACATATTACAAGAACAAGACTTCCTCAAAATGTCCAGTTGTTACAAGGTACAAACAGTCACGGGATCGAAAGATAAAGGATAGATCTACTAAGCTTAAATGGTTTTAAGTAAAAATAACAAAAAATAACGGCATTACACAAGCCCGGAAAAGGCACTAATTTGGAATGTTAAGGCCCTATTTTCTAATTACTTAAGAAACTGATAGAACTGAAACCATTTACCCTTAGTGTGAGGTACCTTAATATCTTTTATAATTATGTCAAACACACAATCTCACGACTTATATTTTTTGTGAAAAAACGATTCTCCTGAACCTCTACAGCACAACTTTCATGGCAGGTAGGCAGGCACCTTAAGAGCGGCACGTAGCTAATCGTCGAACGTGTCACCACATGCGCGAAGTGTTCCGAAAATGCTAAAAAAAATCACTACAGGAACAACATGTCTTGCTTCTCTGAGCATTAAGTTTTTACATCTACGAAAAGAAAACACATTTCAAACAATGTTTCCATCAGTTTGAAAAATAGGATCGATTATTGGAAACACGATTTTCAAAACTCTCAAAATAGCTAAAAACGGATTGTTAAAACTGCCGTATCCAGGAAAATTCCGACCAGATTCGAAAAACACAATAATAGAAATAAGAGCTGCAATTTGAACCATAAGTGTCGCAAATAAAATAATACAGTCACAGCTTGAAGTCCCATAGGGAAATGAATAATAGTAAAGCTGTGCGCGCCAGTTGCTGGGTTTGTGTGTAGAGGCGATAATGTATTACATACGCCGATCTACGCCACTCTTAATGCTCCATCGGTTTTGTGCTTTACATTCACCAACGCAGCCTTCCTAGATAAGAACCTTAATCGCAAATGTAGTGGTCCTTTCACAAAGATTGTGACGCGCCAAATGTTGGTTATCTTTTAACTGTCGTCAGGTTATTAAAAAAAAAGCGTCTTTCATGGAGTTGCTTATGGCAGCGTAGCTTGGCACTGCAGAAATTACACCATAGTTTATTTATTCAGGACGCACGCTGTGCGTATTTCCTCCACGTATAAAAGTTTGCTCCGAGTAGGGCTAATATAGTAGCTGAAGAATGTTAACAACGCAGGGCTTTTAAAAGTTTTTAGCGCGCCGCGCAGCAGGTGCGCTTCATCTAAAAACTAATTACGGTACAGCCTTGTTCGTAAGAGGATTTTAGTTGAACTCACTACATAAAATATTCTTAGCTTTCTCTGTTTATTTACAACGTAATGGAAGTAACAACGCTGCTAAAAAAATAGTGTGTAATTAATAAAATTCACTACACAAACACAAAATAGGTACACTGTAAAAATATCTGCTAAATATAAATGGAAATTATTAACCCATATACTATACGGGATATTTACCGTACTTAGTTTGTAAAGAGAACAAATGTTGATCACTGTTACTATACAAGCACAGATTAAATAGTAGAGACCTGAAACATTCGCATTCGCGTTTTATTTTGGCACCAAGCTAGAATTCCAGGAATTGTAAGTTCGTGCCACTTTCTCAATTGACTCGTGACTTATTTGACGCTTCCTGGAAGTCGCTTAGTCAATAGTACAGAAGCAACTATATCACTGCGTCATCGAGCAGCCAGTGAGTAGATAATGTCTGCTTGAATACACACATGTTCTTGGAAGCTAGCCTATACGTTAGTAAACCCGCGAATATTTCCTGTCTCTAGTAAATAGTAATACAGATGTGAAATGACGTGGCGCTTTTGATACGGGCGAACATCGCCGCTTATTGGCTGCCCGAGGTTGTTGATACCAGCCCCGTGTATGTTTGGTTCCCGGGTATTGGGTCTACCTGGCCATTGAATTTCAATAGAAAATAGTTTGCGTTGAAAAGTCCGTCACAAATAATTCGGTAGTGAACCAACCGTATGTTTCTAACCCACCGCAAAGACGGCCAACAACAAGGTATGCGGTTCCTCAAGGGCACGTTCCTGTTGGAGATATTTCACGTGACCGATGTCTGAAGACGGTGGAACAAAAAGTGCGATAATGCGCGCGAGTCTGATACATCGCAGCTAGAGCCATTTAATTTTGGTGAAAATAATTATGGACGAACTTGTTCAAATCGCTTTCATGCACTCCTGTAGCTCTGCTTCATGGTAATCTGCAACATATATTTGTGCAGAGGCGTCGCTTATTTGACTGGGCCAATGAGAATAAGGTTGCAGGCACACCACACGTCTGTGATTTGTGGGTAGAGCCAAAACAATGGATACCTCCCTAGTTACACTCCAAAAATAGTTTGTAAATTTACCAGACGTGCGTATAGGAGCGCTAAGAAAGTAGGTATGGTAGAATAGTTTCCCAGACATCCATGGTAACACTTTTAAACCTGATTATATAACAGTCAAATGTATACTGAAGTTACCAGACTTGTATTGTAACATTTGTAAAAATTTGCATATTTACAAGACGGAAGTATGGTAACTGTCCCATACTGCGTCTGGGATAATAACTTCCTAAACATTTTAGGAAGTTTTTTTTACAGTGTAGGCTGCGTTTGTGTGTGTGAGGCAGGAGCGGTAAGAGTGTCATTGACCGGCATATGTCATGTATAGAGCCCCGGAAATTTCGCGGATTCAACTGAGGAGAGGTTGGATTTCTAAGTCATGTACACGTTGGAAACTATTTCGATTGGGTCATTGTTTATTAAACGTGACCTTGCGGACTCCGTACCAATGGCGGACATGAGTAAAAACGCTCACGGACTCCTGCGCTACATCGTCAAATGTTCAAATGCTCACTCACTGGAGCAGCAGCCAATGAACAAATATAGCTGAGGACAGTGCACACAGGACTGTGGAGTCTAGCCGGCTGGGCGTTGAACCCGCGAAATATCCGGGCCTCTAGTCATGTATCATCGCCTCTCCGCGCAAGCTACTCGGACGTCGTGTAGCACTTCACTATTATAATTTTTCCTATGGGACTTTAAACAGTGACCACATTATTTTATTTATGGATAGCATAGTTCAAAGTCTGACGCTTGATTATATAGTAGTGTTTTTCGAATTCGATAGTAATTTTCCCAGATACGGCAGCTGGAAAATACATTTTTGGCAATTTCAAGGCGCCCGAAAGTTAAGTTTCTAATAAACGTGCCGAATTTTTAAACTATAGCGACTAAGTTTGAAGTGTGTGTTCTTTTCGTAGATATACATATATAATGTACGTTAAATAGTTTCGTAAAAAAAAGAATAGCCGTAACTTGCTGCAACGTATTTGAATCGCAGGTAGGGAGGCTCCTTGGGTGTTCAAGTGCGAAAAAACCATAATTTTATGTTTTTATGAAATATTGTTAGTTTTGTAGACGATATTAGTGAGTATATTTTACTCTTACGAAACAATTTTAGCTCTCATAATTTTCTCAATACGGGGTGCGAAAGTCAAAATTGCTTGTCACACTGCCATGCAAATAGTGAAAACCAACTAACCTACTAAAACAAAATAATTCACTGTGAACCTACATCCCATGAGCTATGCAATAAAACATTAAAAACCCACAGGTAAATATTTTGAATTAACAAAAAAATGTCAAAAGTACAGAAAAAAAGTTTAAAACTCTGCAATTATTTTTAAAATACAAAAACAGTTCGCGGTTTTTTTCCAAATGTTTTATTACGTAGCCCATGGTATGTTATTTCACTGTTAATTATTTCACGTACATAGTAAGTCAATTTGTTTTCACTATTTGCAAGGCAGCAGATCATGCAAATTTTGACTGACGCACCGTTATGAGAAAACTATGAGAGCTAACATTGTTTCGTGAGAGTAAAATGTACTCACAAGTATCGTGTACAAAACTAACACTATTTCATAACAAATATAAAATTATGACTTTATCGCACTTGAACACCCTTAAATTATCCAATCACTGGCCACAATGAACTGCTGACGTGAACGCTAGGCTGTGAATATGGTTTTCAAATATTTCAGTTGCGGTGTCTCCTATGCTAGTCTTACAGGTCGCGACCTTAACATTGTGACGTGCTTTGTAGAAGAATTCTTCAACTTAAAAATTACGGCAAATATTTTTGTTTGCTATTTTGAGCATTGCGAGATGATAATTACAAAAAACGATTAAGAAAGGATCTACTATTACAACAGGTAAACAACCTGAAATGCTATTCACAGCCGAAATAAAAACATATGTTGTATTATTTTCAAATAACAGGTCGAGACTACCAAAGCTGTAGACATCTCTTAACGACCTTCTACCCTATATGAGACTTGCAACGACACGGTTTAAACGTCACAATAACTATTTTTTTTAATTATGTTCAGTGGGTCAACTGTAACGATGACACTTAAAAAATGTGTTCTATACGAATTGTTTAAAGTGACAGTGCGACAGAAATGAATTCTAAAAAAAAAAAAAAATAATCTCCTAACTTTCTGGTTTGGGAAACGCGAATTTGTAATTTTAATTTTAGACGTTAATTATAAAACATAAAACTTAGAGGATTTTCTCAATAAGGCATTTATTCCTCAGAAATTCCACAGTAAAAGTTTTTGTTTGCAAGAGTTAGATTCATATTCGAGACACAGAGGAGTAATATATTTGTAATATTGATACTTCAGAGTATTATATAGGTCGTTCGGGATAAAGTGAGCACTAAATAATTAACTTTTGAAAAAAAAAAAAAAAAACAATCATTAACCGTTTCTGCGTATAGTTCAACATTAATAATAGTTGCCTTGCTGCTTGTATGGTTGGCAGCGAATTTGCGGTAGGTAGTTCCGTGCATTTTCCTACTTAAATGCAATAATACTGAAAGAAATTCAACTAAATTTGACATATTTGTGTTTTTTTTTATAATAAATGAAGTATTTTTATCAAGCTATATAGGTTCATACAAATTGTACAATGTATCTTAAACGCGGAAACATTAAGCGACGTGTCGAGAGAGGTTAGACATTTCCCGTCGTTTGACGTTAAGGGCTTGGGCCCGAGTTTTTCGGCTTTCGAGAGAATTGTTTTTTAAAATGCATACGAGAGTCGATATCGTAAAATAGCTTCGTAACTTTTTTTTTGTAAATTGATTTTACTATGCAATGTAATTTTTCGAGACAAACTGTATGATGATTAGAGCTAATTTATAAATTAAAAGGAAATTTCGTTAATTAACTAATTAGCAACAATTTTGCAGTTTTCTGACTCGACAAAATTAGATAATGCAGTTTATATCAGCCATAACAAAGTTACGAAGCGATTTTACGATATAGACTCTCGTATGCATTTTGAAAAATAATTCTCTCGAAAACCGAGAAACTCGGACCCAAGCCCTTAAGGCTGTTCAAGGGCCTCGGGCATGTAATGAAAGCCAATGTAAAGTAAGGAATTCATAATGTATATGTAGCAATTATGTGTTTAGTATCTATTTAATAAAGTTTCGGGACTAAAATAGCTTTCGTTTAATTTATTTGAATGAGAATGCTGTCCTAATATAATTCATACAAATCAGAACTATTTTCTTTCCTTTAAGTAAAACTCGAAGATAAATAACTATTAAATGTAGTCAAGATCAGAGCCTGACAGTTTCATTTGGTTAAAACCAGCAGA
>PNEQ01035886.1:0-28133 GCA_003012365.1 Medauroidea extradentata | reverse complement strand
GGCTCCATGAACATTATTTGGTCTGAGACTTATCAAACACCGCCGAATCCATGATTTATATAAGTTATTTTCTGACTATTTAAAGAAAATAAATCGTCCGCCCATTCAAACGCAGCAGTCTGTCGCGATTGTTTGTACTTTGACAGCTGATTCTACCCATGATTCAATGTGCGAATGCTCCGGGCCAAGCCGTCTATTGTGGACATAAATAAGATTGTGCATATCAAATTTTTGTATATATGTTCAGTGTTTGTGAATGTTGTGTATTTGTGTAATCTGACACTCTTCCAGTATGTACTGGAGATAATGGAGGCAAACAAATAAATAAAATATTTGATTTGCGTGTGGCGTATCTGTCTCTGCTTATCTATGGATTCATTTTAACACAAAATATTTTGTTTTTATTTTGGGGGTTATTGTTTTCGGCAAATGTTATGGCAAAGTGTTCAGACATAGTTAAACGTTATAGGTATATAAGTTTCACTTGAAGCTGTTTCTTTAGTTGTATTCCTGATTTTCAGTTGAATTTATGATTGTTTATAAATCGTATTTTTTTTTTCCTCCTTTCGAAAATGCAGACATAATGCTTTGAAGTGTATAATACTATGTCAGATTAAGGTACCAGTCAGAACTTAATAATAAGAAGTTAATCCTCGCAATTGGGTTGCCGCCCGGTTGCGAGTGGACTCTTCCCCATTCTTCTAGTACTAGCCTTCCAGACTCTTGTACCCGTCTCTGTTCTCCACATTTTCTGAATCCTTTCACTATTGGTTCCTCTCTCATTGAACGATCCCTTAGTAAGTCTGCAGAGCAACCTTCCCCAACTACCCCTACCATTCATCACCTTGTACGTCCTGACCAGTTGTTCTGTTCTTCTCCTGTCCTTCAGTGGTGACCATCCCATTTCCTTCATCATCACTGTAGGTTCCTTTCCTGCTTTTTCCATTTATTCGTTACCCATTTTGCTGCCCTTCTCTAGTTCATGTACCTCCATATATGATGTACCTCCATATATGGATTCAACTCTGCGACTCTGTATTCCAACATTGATCGAACCATTGTACAATATGCCTTCCCCTTCACGTGACCAAGCTCCCTTCAACACTCTTCACAGTAGGCCCAAAACCCTTCTAGGAAGGGTGTTGAAGGGAGTTAGTGGTGAACTTTACAACTGGGCGGTCGCCCAATTGCTAGTGAATTGTTAATTACTAACTGACATCTCAATCACTTAAGGGCTTGTTCCCGGGTTTTTTTCTGACTGGTGCCAATAACTCAAATATTTTTTAACCAAAAGTTTTGAAAAAATTTGACTCAATATGTAATCATACAATGCACAATACTGTGGACGCGTTTTGTAAAATAATGTACCATTCACCAGCAAAAAAATAATTTCCTTAATTTTTGCTTATTTTCACGCCGAAATCTAAAAAAAACCGTTCAGTAAAATTCTACAAAAAAATTCAGCTTACTAATTATAACATATAAGTGTCAAAACTGTGCAGCTAAATTTTTATATGAGTATTAGGTAGCAATAAAAAAATATTTTCGAAATCACTGCAAAACTCCGTAACAAGGCCTTAACCAAAATCCATGTTGAACTTTCTAACTCTGTCACCTCCTCGGAAAGTGAATTTCACTCCCTCGCAAATCTCAAAGCATAGACAGCTTACCCTAGTCTGTTCTGTTCTTTTCCCTCTGAATTCTTTAAATGTTATTCCCTCTTTCCCTATACTCTACCTTAATTAATTTGCAGTCTAACTTAACACCATTCTCTGTCTCCATTCACCAACTTTTACATCCTGGCCTGCCTGGCCACTATTCTTCTTTCTTTCAATGAGTTACACCCTCATTTTTTAAACGTCACTGTTGGCCAAAAGTCCTTATCCTCACAAGCCTGCCCTTTCCTTCACCATTTATCCTTTACGCAATGAGCTGCCCATCTTTGTAAATCTATGTTGGTATTCCTGCAAACAGTTCTTTTTGTTTATAACTTACTGCATACTTTACCAACAGTTGCTACACAGTATGTAAACTTGTAGCCAGCACATTAAAAACAAATGAAAATGTTCCCCGTCTGTACAAACAAATTCATTAACGTACCATTATATCAACTCCATGGAGAAATTCTGATTGCTTCACATTCCATAACAGTCCGGATATGAAGAGTTTCCACATTTTTCTCTGGGGTTGTATACACATGTGTGCATTGTGTCACGTTTGTAAAGGTACATCTTATGAAGGCATGTTCTAAAACATGTCACAATTGAGTCTTTTTTTGCAGAAAATGTCCCACTAAACAGTTGCCAGCAATACTGGCCCGAACATTGATTGAGAATTGTTGTTGGAGTTATATTTGTGCTATAGCATCAGTGTTATCCTGGGGCTGTGTGTGTTGATTATGATAATGAACTAACTGGTCTTGCTGAAATGTTGCTTCATCCATAGTTTCACAGAAGGTTGTGTTCAGACATTATTGAACTAACCAAAGTCAGGATGTTAGAAGAGGAGGGAAATCTATAGGTGTTAGCGTCTGAACGCATTGTACATTGTATGGATACGTAAGGTTACTATGCAGCACACTCCAGACAACTTTATTGCCCACATTAAATGTAGAAGCTGCTTGTAGTGTGCTAAGATGGGATCTGGTGGACCTCCAACGTGTTACATCCAGTTCACTACGACTCTTCCAATACATGGCTGCCAACAATAGCTGCAATGGCTTTGAGTCCAATCCACCCACCCTGATTTCAGTTTTTTGAAATCATTTCAGGCAAATCATGCGATTCTATGGTTACTTTTCTCCCAGTGCTTATTCTCAAAGCAATTGTTCCATCTCGAAAAACCTCTCTGTCAACAAGTTATTAAGTTAGTCGTCTAAGTTAACACATTTAGCGCGTTTGAAGCCTTGAAGAGTGTGTCAAGGATGACACGACACGTACGTCATGCACCCTAGGCACAAGTCCACGCCGACTGTGTGCCAGGACGTGACATTCTTGTTGACCCTATCAGAGCAAACAATTTGTATGTGCCTATACAACTGACGCCTAACGTGGCGCCAGTTATATCATGTCTTCCCCATGGTCAGGGAAACTCTACAGTGTTACAATGTTCCGAGTAAAAAAGTAATTTATTTGTGGGTCCAAAAGAAAGTCACGTTTTACTTTCTTCTTTTCGTCAAGTTTGCTCTAAAATCCTTAGTTCCAAACTAGCGCCTCTAGCACAAAAAAGCTGATTGTAGATAATAAAAATGTGCGCAGCACACGCAGCCCTGAGGCATGTGATCTGCTGGCCACGTGACAAGATGCCTACTATAAGATGACAAATGGGGACACCGCCCGAGTTAGCGCAGCTTATCCCCCTTGCTAATCACAGACCCACATGCAGGAACATTTCTCATACTCAACAATCATTCCAGAATTTGCGTGATTAAATGGATGCTAAAAAATTAATAAATATAATTAAAACATAAGAAAACAAACTGCAGTGACTTGGCTTGTCAGTCATAAACACTTATTATTCATTATGGGTATCAATATTACATTTTCCTTAAATATTGCTGCAAACTGCTAGTTTTCATTAAATAAAATGCAAACATTACAACTTCTGACCTACAATTGCAATACGTATTTAGAATGTTCAAACTGTCTCTCAAATATATTACCAAGTACCTAAAGAAAGTAGCAAAATAAGAAAGAGAAACCGTTCTTGCACCGCTACAACTTGCTCTGGATCATTACAGTAAGGATAATGTAAAAGGGTTTGCTGTTTTGCGGGAAGGGCCCTTATTGACAAAGTGCTGATAGGTATTCCTCTCTTGAGGCAAGTGATGGGACAGGAGATGGTTTGCATCCAACACACAACAATGATTCAGTTTTGAACATCAGGGTAAAAAAATTTCAGTTCATTGGATCTGTGCGGATCCCACTTCTATTGGTATTTTGTAATAACCACACATTGTTACTTGGACGTTAGAAAGGTGGGGTATATATATAAATGCTGAAACAACAATTTAAAATCTGCAGGTTTTCAAAGGCTAACTTATATGCAAAAGACAAATAATGCAAATCCAAGAAAATGTACATATACGGGCAAATTTACGAGATAATATTTTGACCTAGTGACATGATTCAGGAGGACTATTTATGATGATGTTTGAACACCCGATTTTGACGTAGGAGATAAAGCTTTTGTCCGAGCAAAATGGAGCAGTGCTAAAATTGCTAAAACACTAGACTTGACGTTCTGTAGGAACGAGGTTTAATGTGGCTACCAGACATAATTTTGGTTTTCCAGGTTTTCTTGAGTATATATAGATTAATGCAAGGGGGGAGGTCCTTAAAAATATTGTGGCTGATTTCCCTTATCTGCATCTTAGTTAACATCTGCCAAGCCTATATCCTCCAGGCCATCGGCTTCCATGGGGATCAACAGGTGGATGATGATAAATAAATAAATAAATAAAATAAAAATAAGACTATTTAGTTGCATGTAAAACACCCAGTAAGTAAAGATAATGTTTTACTTGTGAATTTTGCTTAAAACGTTACCTTGTTTTTTTTCTTTTCTAGGTATTATGTATATTGATTTCGAAAACTCTGGAGATTGCAATTGATGATGTTAGGATTAATTTGTATTCCATTCCCTCTTAAATATTTTTTTTTCTGTCTGGATTGTGGCAGGAATGCTTCGGAGCGGCACATCAGCGACACGTGGCAGCACATCCTCCGCAGCGGCGTAAAGGGTGAGCACCTGCGCGACCTCCTCATGTGCCACTTGCACGGAGCGCAGTTCCCCCAGCCCGACCCTGCCGCCTGCACCGTCCTGCTGGCCGCTCTCTCCGCAAAAAACCGCACAAGGAAGATGAAGAACGTGATAGTGCAAGTTTTCGAGGAGCTGGGACCGTACCTGGATACGAGCCTGGTGGACGCGGCCAGCGTGTCAGAAGACTGTCGTGCCCTGGTGCTCATGCTGGACGCACTTCTGGCGGGCGGGCTGGTGCCGCTACTGGAGGCGACGGCCATAGATAAACTAGTCAGGTAGGTAGTGTGATCACAGCAAACTCTCTCGCATGGAACAACTGGGCATTAGTAGTCTTGATTCACAAGGGGTCACTTACGATGTGATGTCTCTGCCCCCCCCCCCCATTTTTTCCCCTCCTCCCAAAGCCAGCACTTGGATACAAGCTGCTCATAGTAAAGTTATAGCACTTTAGAAGACACAATATCAATAAGAATTTGCGGGTTTGTGGACATACACCGCAGAGATAATAAGATGGTGGAACATATGAAAAGTAGCCTACTGGTGAACTTGATGCAGAGGAATTAACAGGTGGTTTTTTTTTTTAAATTATATATAAGCAGTTGTGTATGCACGTAAGCCTATATATTTGTATAACAAAGTCCCATTGCAACAAACATTCAAAGATCTCAAATATATTATCATTATAACAAAGTAGGTACATTCTATTGCCCTTAGATCTTAACTTACTAGTTTATCAATTTTCAGTGCTGGGCTTATTATTAATAGGCGGTGCATAATAAAGTGAATATTTTTTTAATACTGTCTTGTCCAGAATAATAAAAAAAATGTACTTTATTTTGGTCTTAGTTATTAAATATTTTAGTACACGCTATGTTTGTTGCGTATGTTGCAATAGTCATTACCAAGTAGCTGGAAGATAAATATTAGTTGGAAGGAAAAAAAGTAAGCATGACTTCGAAGTTCTCCCTTTACTGTGAAGAGCCTGTACAGTGCATTATTTATAGCAGGACGAGGCAGGAAGATACAAATTGGCTGGAGAAAATGAAAATTGCCAAGAAGGCAGGGTCCCTAAAGTACTTTCTTTACCATCAACAGCTTGTAAAACTCTTTCGTGTGTGTTTTAAACTGAATCTAGCACCAGCACAAAGAAATTTTTAAAATAATTATTTCACTTCAGCAGTTAGTAGCATTTCTATGTTGCTATGATCATTAAGTAAGTATTGTGTCAGTTTACTGTAGTATATGCATTGTGTCAAAAATGTAAGGATTTGTAATTATCTTGTATCCATTATGTTATTTTTATGTATTATGACAAAATTATGTAAACTGTGATTTTGTACAAACATAACAACACCTATGGATGGACTTATGAAACAACAAGACTGATATAACTCCAAAAAAATCAAGAAAACCTAGCCTGAATTTTGCTGTTATCTATGGGCTTACGGTTGTTTGCATATTTTATAAAATCCACTTTAATGGTCAATATATTGAAAACATTTTTATTGTTGGTTGGTCTGTTGTTGCATAACTCCGTCCCTATATCCCGTAAGCAAAATGCTGAAAATGGGTATCAAGTGGTGGATAATAAAAATAAAACACAAAACAATTTAAGTTACTGTTGTTTATTAAAATGTTGGTGAGGCAATGTATCTGTCAAATACCACAAATTGAAAGAAGTGACACATGTAAGGATTTAAATGGACAGTCATATTCATGTTTTCAGTACTTTTCAACCTCTTATCGACCCTTGCAGTGCAAACAGCCTCTGTGACATCGCTTCGTTGCAGGGTTCTGGAGGACAAGCAAAGTGGGGCGGAGGAGCGTGGCAAGGTGTTGGCATTCCTGTGCCGGGCTGCGTTGAGATACCCTGCCATCGTATTGCCGCAGCACATTTTGAGAGTCAGCCACTCGCTGACCGGCTGGCTGCAGGTGCCAGTGTCCAGCTCCGGTCGTTTCAAGCGTTTTGACGCGGGGGCTGGCGAGATGGATGCCGGGCTAGGGGAGGAACTGTTCACGGTGGTGTCGAAGGGTGAGAAACCTTACCTGTGCGCTGGGCACATTTTGTGTGTTGCTGTGGACTTCCTTTCATTTATTATTATTATTTTATTAATACAGTAAGAATTCCCAAATTTCGTTACTCTACTGTACAATAGAACATATATTTAACTACCTGTCTTGGTTCCCAAAATCTTGTCACTAAATCTATGTTTTATAAAATCCAAGTCCCTTAAATAAGGAACCCCAAGTTACAGTTTTCAAAAATCTTGTCTTAGAATTGATGGTTCATTAAATTCGAGTTTGTAAATCCAGGGTTCTACTGTACAGGGACTACACATTCTGTGACAAGTCATTATCTCATATGTATCCTGTGGCTACGTGGTAGTAATGCCATTCTCACAAGCAGGTGATTACGTTTGTTCTTAACGAGAGCCGAGGTCAAATATTTCCCCTGCCAATCTGATCTGTTGCTTCTCCACCCTCTGAGCATTTCTCTACTTACCTTCCACAAATCTGTCCATGATTCCTGGTGAGGTCACTTATGATTTCCACATGTGAGGAACTATGGGTGTATGCTGCTGTTTGCCAGCTGGTTTTCTCAGGGTGTTCTGGTTTTCCTTGTTCATTAATTCCACCATTGCTACATACTTCCCTCATATCATCCTGACCAGAGTTCAAGACCTTGTTGTTATCATCTACTTACATCTGGTGCATGAACTGTGTTGTGGCTTGTTAGGACAAAGTTTTTTTAAAGGGAAAACGGGAGTTCCCTGAGAAAACCTGCCGGCCAGTGGCATCGTCCGGCACGATTCCCACATGTGAAAATCCAGGGACTGACCCCGCCGGGAATCGAACCCGGATCGCCTTGGTAGGAGGCGAGAGGTCTGACCTCCACTCCACCGCAGCCCCAACCAACACTGATTGAAAATGTATGACTATACCTCTATATAAAATACATTACTTTCAGATGAACTCATAAATTTGTAATATCTGACTAATAGTAATGATGTAAGGGCTGTATTATCTTGTGTGCAGTGAGCAGTCCGTCTGCCTTGCACCTGGTTAGCGTCCACGCATTCTCGAACCTGCGGGAGTGGCTGTCGCAACTAGTGTGCCCACCAGGGGAGAGTTTCTCTGATGAGATGTCCACTCTCCTAGACGTTGTCTGCACCTACTGCGACGTGGCGACAGAACAGTGTCTCAGGCCCACTCCAGAAGAAGACGCACCATTGCAAAAGGCGGTGAGCTCTGTTATGCATTGCTTCACTAGGCACTCTAAATATGTAATTTAATGAGTAATATATTTTGTACGAGTACTCAACTAAATTTTTCCAAAAAAATAAAAACAAATTATTTTATACTGTAAAAAAATTTATAAAAGGCTTATATAAAAACTGTTGGCACATAAAATTTTGTATAAGTAATATTTTTACTCTTAATATTTGAAATGATAAATTACAGTTATTTTTTCTAAATTTTCATTTAAATTTTAACTGGCAACATAACTTTATAAGACGCTGTCATAAAAAAAATTTCAGAGCAATTTACAGTAAGTTGATGGGAGTGATTCTTTGAATTTTTTTTTGGTTTCGAATGTGTTGTGAACTATGTTCTATACTATATACTTTCAGAATTTACTAGAAATCAAGACTTTCATTCCAATTTTTACTTCTACAAAATAGTGGGTAGTTACACATGTTGCCTGAGTACGAACATTAAGGGCCGTATCTATAGAACTCTTTCGAATAACAACCATTTGCTCACCAATGCTTTCTCTGTGGGGATAGCAGTTGGTTCTCATTCGAAAGAGGTTAATAATATCGGCCCTAAATATCACAATGTTTGTTTCGTTGAGAAGCGATTTTCTCCTTGTTCACCACATTCTGTGTTGACCTGAGTATGCAAACCTCGTATTTCGCTGCCACACTGCAATTGTCGGAGTTTTATGACGTTGCAGCAGTAGCATTGAGTACATATGCACATCACATACTGTTGACAGAGCTTTTACTTTGTGGTATCAAAACCATTATGAGAAATAATTTTTTCAACACCCATTATCTAAATACTAGCACCAATATTTTGGTTGTTATTTTCCTTAAATATTGATGTTATAGAGCTTCGTTAACCCCAAGATTTTGCAGAAACATTTTGTTGACAAAACATGACAAATGGCATATGTCCACAAATAAGTACATTTTTATTGTAAACTCCCATTGGAGGAAATTTTTAAAACTTTCAACAAAACACTCTCCACAAAAGGGTTTGTACTCACAATTTGCTATATGTATATGTTTCCTTAGCACTTGGCACATATCACAATGTCCCGGACGAGTTCGTACTCAGGTCGCTGGAGTCATATATTTTTTTCCTTGAGTGGCATTATGTGATGGTCAAGGTTTTTGACTTATGTGTGTTTATCTGAGTAGCAACCAGTTTTAAAATAAGGATAAAGAATAAACAACTTTTAACTACATAACAAATTTAAGGAGGTGGTAATTAATTTCACCACCAGCATTGTGTCATGGGTGTACTTCTATAGGTAATTCACATTGAAGTGAAAATTTTTTAAAATCCCTGCTTAGTTTCTGTTTACAGTCTGTGATAAATGTTGCATTGTCAAACCTCTTTATAACAACCCCTTATATAACAGCAACCTCTCTATAACAACTCTTTCCTCAAGAAACATTATATTTTAAAACAGAGGTTTTTTGTGTAAAAGGTGTGTTCAATATGGGCTTTCTTTTTACTCTTTGAGATTCGTGAGAGCACGGGGTAAAAATTAACCAGATCAAAAAGAGCAAAAAAGCACCTTGCGAAAGGAACACCTTCGAGCTTTCTCCATGAAAATACAAAAATAAAAATACACAAATTTAGCAATTTTTTGAAAGCTTTCACAGGTTGCAAGCAAAATTTTAGGAATTACTATGATCCAATCAGAAATTTCTTATTTTATGTCCTTCAAAATTCTTGAAACTGAACTGTTTCAGTTAAATACAAGTATTTACTGTCAGTCACTGCTGTTTATCACATTTGAGTTGTTTCATCAAAATAAGCAATACATAATCTAAATAATAAGGAAATGCAAACATCACTTGCAGACAACTTGCCCTCACAACTCCTGCTGGCGAGCTAGAGCAACGAGGACTTAACCTAGTTGACCTAAAGGAATATTGACCGTACCATTCAAACACCTGCTGCCATATTACTTGCAGTCAATTGAACATGAAAGACATTAAAGAGAGCACCAATTGATGAGACCTAAAATAGTATAACTGGTGAAAATCTCACTGTAACTACACGGAAAAAATATTTATGTAATATTAACTGTGCAGAATAACTTGTAGCTTTATTTGCCTTCAAATTTGCATTCTCGACGATTTTATTTTGGACAGTGTACTTGACACAATTTTATTAAAATAAAATCTTGTTTAAATACGTTCCTGATAGCTTGTGGTTGAATTAATTATTTTTCGTAGGCCATTGATATGTGTGAGACATGTGTATTATGTTAGTGATGTTCTAGAGACATGTGTTTGCAGGTGCTGTGTGAGGTTCTGGAGGTGATGCACCAGGTGGCAGAGCTGGACCCTCGCCGTGTGTCCCGGGGACTCGCCCTCGCCCAGAAAATTCACACAGTCATTGGCACCAGGTTCCGCAGCAACTACCAGGACGTGTCTGTCTTGACCTGTTCCCTGCAGTTCCTCTTACACTTTGGTCAGTTCCGCCACCCTCTCCCTCATATTTACTAAGTATAATTTGGCAAGCATATAAACATAACTACTCACATTACAGCACTTGTTGAGAGATTTAGAGGAATATCACTAACAGTACTCCTCTGTGTCTTCTGAGAAAATTAAATAAGCTAGGACAAACTAAAACAGTCCACGAGTACTTGTTAGGATTACCCGTATTTAGACTGTACAGACAGTTTATGCGCATAAATAATTCTAAAAGTAAGTATGTTCACTATCAGAAACAAAGAGAAATAAATAAAATTTCAGTAAAAAATAGGCATGTTGGGAAATACGCAGCTAGGCTTACAATATAATGCGAGAGTCATAAGTAAAAGTACCTACAGTTGATACATGTGGGTGGATACACACTTAAAGGGATGACACATTTTCTTGCGTGGATGAACGGTCGTGACATTTCGCAGGTCAGGCCAGTGAGACGTCGTGACCATACATTCGCCCAAGAAAATGTGTTTTGCCTTTATGTTCGTTGTAAGTACAGTACAGTACTTGGATGTCTATCTCTAATAATATTTCTGTGAAAAGCTAAACTATGTTTCCAAAACAAATTTAAAGACTCAGGCCAACTCAATTAAGACAGCACACAACGCTATTACTTGTTATAATAATAGGAAGCACGTATTCCTGTTACAATTCCAGTGTTTGTGTGCATGTTTTTATGCAGGGGATGGCTCGGAGCAGCAGTGCGAGAGGTTCCTCAGCGACACAGTGTACCGCAGCTACTCGTCGGGGCTAGCAGCCTGGGACATTGCACGGTTCTTGTGCCGCGACCGTCAGAGGCTGTCGCAGGCCGGCCTGCTCCGGAGGTTCTACCCCAACCTGCTGAAGCTGGTGGCCTTCCACCCGGCCACCCTAGTCGAGGAGTTTCTGCAGCTTGTTCCAGAGTTCCTGTCCCCAGAGAATATTGTGCAGGTGCAGTCCACTTATCTTCCTTCACCTACGTCTCCTCATTACAACTACAGGACATCGTATTTATCAGCTTTTACTTTTATTTTTTTAATGTCTTATGAATTTAAATTTTTTAAAACAAAGTAAAATTCAACATTTTTTGTATAAATAAACCTTGAATGAAACTTAAATATTACTGCACAGAGTTTTCTGTTTAACGAAAATATAATGAAAACAAATATTTACTTTCAGTTTAATTGAAAAATTTTAATTGGATATAGTACAGGTAGCTAACATATTAATGTACATCAATTTTTTACCTATGATGTTAAATTAAGTAGGTAAGTGGTTGAGCAGTGTAATTAGTCACCTAATTGACAACATTCAATCATCACTCAGATTTTCTTAGAATCAAGAATTATTGGTTTTTTATGACTCATCTACCAATTTCCTTGCCAACACAAAATAATAATAATAATAATAATAATAATAATAATAAAAGGAAGAAGAAATGGGAGGAGGAAGGCGACGACAAAAAAAAAAGTGTTGTCGTACAATAGCAAGTCTTCAGTCTTCATCCACTCTCTGTCCAGGCCCCTCCTGAACAACCCAGCCCTCTCAACCGTCATCAGCTTCTCTCTCAGCACGTTCCACTCCCTCACCGACCTTGCCATCATCGACTGCCTACCCCTCTCTGTCCTCCAAACTCTCTGGATCTTCTTGCTGTTGTTCCCTCTCTCTCTGTAGTCACTCCTGAATAACTTAGGAACCCAACCTCCCCCTTCCTCCCTTCCCCTTCACCATCCTGGACATCCTAACAAGCTTCTCCACTCTTCCCCTGTCCCTTGTAGCTTTCCAACCCAGTTCCTTCATTATCACTGATGGCCTGTAGCTTCACTCATCCTCACCTTCCCATTTTGTCCTCCTCCGCTTACCCTTCACCCATCTTGCCGCCCTCCGCTAAACCCTCTCTAGCTCCTGTACCTCTCCCTTGCAAGGTTAATTGTTCTGTGGTTTATCAGCTTACTGATTATTTGCACAATCATAATGTTTTATTTTTAACTTGCTCTCAAACAGCCGAAAGCCTCAATAGAGGTACCTGAGGGAAAATTTAAGGGACTTGGGCAAAGACTGCATTTGGAAACCATCCCAGCATTTGCGTGGAATGGTTTCAGAAAACACTGGCAAACTTAAATCAGGATGGCTGGAGCCGAGAATGCATGCACTTATTTGGCAGACTGTTTACTCACAATTTTCCTAATTTCTGCTAACCATTTGATGATTAAATGCTCTGCCTACTGAACTTGTAGCCACAAAGTTGAAAATGGAAGCAATGTTAAAATTAAATACAGTAGTAGGTAATTCTGATTGGACAAGTTTCAAACATAAGATCTTCAAACTGAAATTAGCATATCTATGGACATTAATTTACTGCAGGAATAGTTGACAGTTTGCTACGCTTCAATACAACTTTTCCATATCTGACCTTCTTAAGTTATTACATTCCCCCATCTAACTGCGTCATTGATAATGTGGATGCGCCGCTGCTGAATATTTGTGATGCATTTTCAAACAACTACTGTATACGACCATCCTTCAATATTACATGGTGCAGGCTACTTCACTGTTTTGTAAAATAAGGTTGTCTGAAAGATTCTTGCAATATGCAGTTATCTCTAGGCATACCTAAAACGTTTAAGTAATATTGTGATAGAAAAGATTTTTTAATGTGTTTCTCACTTAAAATTTTTGTTGGTAAACACAAATTTAAAATTTAATTTTAGGTATTCAGGAGGTTTATTAAACATAAAAAAAAAAAAAAAGTACAGTTTGTACAATATTGAGAAAATGAGAAATAATTACTGTAATTTAGGATAAGGGTTGTACGAATGTGGCATTTTGTTTAATGAAATGAGAGTGATGATATATGTCACTAAATTCCACAAAATCAAAACAGAAATTAAAACTGATTTTGTGAGAGATTGGCTTTAAAGAAAGTTAAACGAAAATTTTATAATGTTGAATTGTGTTGTACCGTTAATGATAGTACAGTAACAGTAGAAGAGAAATATTCCTGCCAAGCAGACATATAAGAATAAGTTTACAGTAGAAGCTTGCAAACGTTTTAAAGTTAAAGTTGTTAGTAAATTAAACTAACAATTACTGTAATAAGAACTCTAATATTTGTGTGAAAGCCGAGAATTTTGTTTCATTAGACTTTCTTTCACTGGTTAATTTTCTAACCGAAAAGTTCGCACAACTCTATTTAAGATTGATACCACATTTAAACTCTGTTCCTGCGAGGTTGATATGCAGAAGGTTTATTGCCACTAGATTGCTTAGCAGTGAGGCTGCAATGTGTGAGGTCTTGGCAGGAGTGAGCTGACAAGTACTGTAACTGCTCCTAGGTATGGAGTGCTCTTGTCGACCTACCCGCACTCTCTGCATCGCTACTCCTGCACCAAGCACCTGTCGTCATGCAGCTGGAGCCCGGTCGTGCTGCCAGCGGCGCCTGGGCTGACCTGCTGGAGAGCGTGCGCTCCCCAGAGTACCAACCCGCCTACTCCTACGTGCTCCGCCGCGAGGATGACCTTGGAGATGCTGTCAGGTGTGTACTGGCATTTTCTCTGCCAGCCAATTTCATCACATGTCATTCCTAGGCATTAGCATTTATTTCGGTGCATCTGGATGCACTGTACGGTAATCTGCTGGAGTGAGGCTAGGTTTTCTCAGTCACATGAACACTGCGCACGTTCACCAGAGTTTAGCCAAGCTGAGATTGAACACCTGCAAGCACATAGCTTGGTTCGCATAATGAACGCAGGAAAACTTCAGTTAGATAAATTTTAAACGACTTCTGTTAAAAATGCTTTTATACCTGGGCTAAGAGTTATTTTGTAAATGTATTTTGGCTGTATAGCAAAACCCTATAGCCTCGTTTCGGAAGAAATGAGGAAATTTAGCATGTACAACTGTAGTCTGCTTCATGTAAGAATTACCTATAGTTTTGAAAACACTTCTGTGTCCAGCGTTGCCTTTATGATTTTTCCTTTTTTATTTTTGAGTTGTGGGACAGAGGAGATGCTGCAGTGGTAAAATACCTGTCTTGCATTTGATTTGTTTCTATTCCTACTTTCGCCATTCCGAGTTCATTATAATTTCTCGATGCCAATGTTGTGTGGCTCCTCCGAATAGACAGTAAGGTCTGTCTCATTCACTGAAGATATCTTTAATGACCCGGCCGTTGACAAAATGTGAAGTCCTTAACTACTTACCGTGACTTTTGAAATGGAGTAAACCTCCATTCAGATACGTAGTTAATAGAGGTTTCTGTGGGATAACCTGTCACATGAAAATTTTTGTTTTATAGAAAACCTGTAACATTTTTACAAATTGTAAAATGTTTGCAGACATAATTATGAGAGATTAGGGAGAGAACTTTGCAATTATTTTTAAAATAGATTTGTTAGGAAAATATTTTCTTTAAAGTTTAATTGTAATTTTTGCAGACTTTTTTTTTATTGCCTTTCGTGTAATTTCCTTACACCTTGATATTTAATGCAGATTCATTACCATCATCCTGATTGGTTAATTTGTTCATTTTGTAGCCATCCCTCTACTAACTATCAAACCTTCCAAGGAAACTTCAGTCATGTGCATGCTGTTGGGTGCGCAGTGTGAGAACATACCTGAAGCTGCTGGAGAGTGTGTCGAACCACGCCCTCGTGGTCCCTAGTAGCCAGGTTGCGCCCCTGCTGCTGGACGTCTTCCTGGATGCAGTGGAGGAGCGTGCGGACATAGCTGTCACGTCCCAGTTGCTGGTCGCCGTGCTACACAGGCTGTCGCTGCTCTACAACGTCCCTGGCTACCAGGTTGCCGTCAACAAGTACGTCTGTAACCAATGAACTTACTTGAGCTGAGTTGCAACTCATTATTAAAAACTGAAAACCTTACAGTATTTTATTTGATTATTGCTGCGGACACCAGACATTGCTTACACATAACTGCTGACCTAAAATGTGATGATACCTACAACTGTTTTGACGTTACAGGTTATTGTCGCAGCATGTGATCAGATTGGTGCAGCTCTGCCCGGATGTAGTGCTTGGGGCACAGAAAGAGATGGAAGAATTCCTCTCAGCGCTCAGCAACGCCTTCTCCTCTCCCGACTTTTATGCTCATCTTGTGTGGCTGGTCGGAGAGTTTGCTGCTCCAGGGCAAGTATACTTTCCTGGAATTTTTTTCTGTATAACAGCTACATTTCCATTTTTCTTCCGCCAGAGCTGAGGGAACTGAACAGTCTCATACAATGTATTGATGCATGATGAATACAGTAAACCTCTTTTATAACAATCACCTCTCTGTAACAACCCTTTCCTCAAGAACCGTGTGGTTTTAAAATAGAGGTTTTACTGTACGATTAAACCTCTTTATAAAGACCGTCCTTATATACGACCCTATTCTAGGGAACCATGAGGGGTCTTTATAGAGAGGTTTTACTACGGTAAAGAAGAGTGTGAGGATACGGAATTGACCATTCTCCCCCATCATAACCTTCACTTCAACACTATACACTCTCCTGTGATTAATCTTAAAATGTAAATAAAATACTGTACAGTAAGTCCTCACGTTATGTTTTTGTTATGTTCATAAAATTACTCCAAATGGATCATATTTACGTATTCAGTCTTAGGGATGAGTCGTGTCCCAACTCCATCTAGCAAATTTTTTGTTTACCAGAGTGTCTACATTTTTACGATAGTCTTTTTTAAACTTAAATGGGAGCCAATATCGTAAAATTGTTTTATAACTTTTTACAACTGATTTGAACAATGTACTCTGACAGTGGCAGTGCGTAAGGCCGTGCTCTCGTGCTGTAGCACTGAGTAAATTTTTAAAAAGTTATTGTGTACTTAATTTTATTAAATTTCAGGTAATGTGACACAATTTAAACTTCTAACCTTTCTTTATAAGAGATCGACTGCTTTGGGCTAAGTTTCATAGGCGGACGGAATTTTCTCAAGTAATTTCGCTCATGTAAGCCGCCCTTTTCTATGGTGTAAACCTGGCTCGGTGCTCCCACGGACTAGCGCACGGTTGTCACTCCTCTTTCCTACCCCCTGTCCTAGCCTGAGGTGTAGAGAGATGCGGGAACCTCGCCTTTATCAACACCTGCTCCATGCAATGAGCAGAGTAGCCCTGCTATCTACTGCGCAAGCGCGCGACAGTTACGTCAGCGCGTTGACGATGGCCGCTCGCGTCGTGCACGTGTTCGTACATTGCAGACTTGTAAACAAAGTGATTTTTGGTGTCGCATGGACGTGTAGCTGACTTAGAATAATTTTTATGAATACTACGTTACTATGTACATTATTATTGTAAGTTGTGGGCGTCAGTGACGTGATACTGTGCATAAATAACGAACTGCGCAGAATCTATGTTATTAGTCTTTGGCGCAATGGATACATTACCGACGCTTTATGATGGGATAATTTGGTAAGTAGAATTTTGCAATATTGATTCATTTTTGTGAAAATTCTGTGTGGCTTGACGATAAGTGGAAAGCTATTTTAAGGTTTGTGTCCGTGGTTTATTAGTGGCAGGTTTGTTTTCCGAACGTGACGTGGTATGAACTGCACACATTTATTTACGTGTTTCGTAATTGTAATCATAAATATTGCAGGCCTAAGGCCTAACTGATAATCAAACGAGCTGTGCAGTGTATGTGTTGATTTTTGAGTGGACAAGCACATCAAACGTCTAGTTTTCATAATTGAAGGAGTTATTTTCTATAGTTTTCGGAATAGTTATTTAACCGTATCAAAATGATATGCCGATGCGGGGCTGAAGATATGTGTAGGCCTACTTCGCGTGTGTTATAAAAATACATCTGCATTTAGACAGGCCGAACTCTAATGTAGTCTTAAAACGTCTCACATGCGATATTGTTGGCATTTTATCTACGAGTCGCATTCACATTAATCGTGAGGAAACACAGAGGGAACGCAGTAAGAACAAATTTATAGAAACTGAGATTGTAGGATACTAACTTGCCGTTAGTGGTAGTCATTGCTTGTGTATTTAACGAGTACCTATATATTGTAGATAACATCTTTAAGTTGAAAGTTTTTACAACACACTTTATTGGCTACGTTACTGCTTGCCATGAAACGCAGTACAATTTCTCAATACATGCAAAGCAAAAGTCCTATACCTTTGAGTTAAAAATATGATTATTAGCAGGGAAAGAAAGTATAGCGATTTAGCGGAGGAGGGGATGAAGGACATTACATTCAGAGCACTGAGCTCAAAACATTGACCGGCCGCCACTGTACTCTGATTTTGTCGAAACAAAATATGCCATGATGGTAGCTAATTAGGTAATTTACAAAATTTTCTTTTAATTGGTAAATTAGGTAAAATGTTTACACCATTTATGTTGAAACCCATTTGCAACAAAGTTACGCAGCAATTTTATGTTGTTGGCTGTCGTGTGTGTTTAAAAAGATAATTCTCTCTGAAGCCGAGAAACTTGGAGCCAATGTGTGGATATGACACTAGGACCATTGAATGCTTTGCCAACATTTACAACTGCAAGACACAGATTCACTGTGGTCACATTTTTTTGTAATTGTGTGTATTTATAAGTAGGAAGTTTATTTTATAGTGGAACCTCATTGTATTGAATTTTGATGTATTGAATGTGCGCATTCTGTGGTCCCATTTCTTATTTGTCTGCATTTCAAGACCACACCTGTTGAATGTCTGCATATATGTATTGAAATGTTTTGTCAGTTCCCTGATAAACGATGGATAGAGGTTTCACTAGTAGCAGCCATATTTTTTGCTATGGCAATGCTAAGTTATTTCGTTTATTGCATCATTATATGGTCGTTGACAACATGACTAGTTCTGTGAGCCAATTACGGCGAACATGTGTCTTGTCCGTAGTGATCATTGCGACCACAAAACGGTGGCAAGCTACTACGAGTGCGTGGAATGCTGCGTGTACGAGAGCCTGACCCAGCTGTCGAGTCAGCCCGTGTCCTGCCGGCTGCTCAGCATTATGTGTTCCGCACTCGCCAAGGTCAGGGCTGCCACCACATTTATGACTATTTTAAAAATTCTAATTGGTATTAATAATAATGAATGGCCACTTTAGTAAAACAGTTGTTGCGATCCCTCATGGTTCCCGAGAGAAAAGAGTTGTTAAGAAAGGCGGTCATAATAAATAGAGTAAACCCTCTATTATGACCCATCACTGTTCCAAAGAATAGGGGCGTAATAGAGGGGTTTTACTGTACTGTAAGACATGCCCTACACTTCTACGCTTGATACAAAATGACATGACACAACTGCAGAATACTAGACATACGAGGCAATCCTGGTTCAAGTCCTGGTGGGGTCAGTCCCCGGATTTTTGCATGTAGGAGTCGTGCTGGACTATGCCGCTGGTCGGCGGGTTTTCTTGGGTATTTCCCATTTCCCCTGCCATTTTATTCTGGCGCTGGTCCGTAACTGACCTCATGTCACATTTCAGCAGCGCTAAAGACCTTGATGTTAAGCGCTGACCTGAATCTCTCTCACACACTCACTAGACATGCGTTTAGGAGGTTCTCCGTTCAATTATCGGCCCGGCCAGGAATCGTGTTGGAGCAGCGGCTGCTGCGCTTTCCTCCCACCCAAGCAGAGTTAACCTGAATATTTGCATGTGTTAACTGTGTGTACAATTAGAGTCAGTGGGGATTCATCTGAGTTCTGTGACTGGTCCGCACTGAACAGTTCTCAAGATATCGTAAAAGCTGTCCAGATATCTTCACTCACTCAGTCCAGTCATACTGACTTTGGTTTTCCGTGGTTTTTCAAAAATCTCCTTACGCAAATTCTGCGATAGTTTCTTATGAGGTTGTTGCACGTAAAATCAAGAATGTTTATTGAAATTGGCATGAATCTAAAAGTCAAACAAAAAAAGTGCAGTCATAGAAAATAGTTTATGTGCACCATAATTTTGTGACTTTGTTTTCAACACAAAATATGGTGTATAAAGGAATGTGTCACACTGGCAAATCATTATGGCTTTCCAAATATTCGTAATTTATAATATTTTTAAACTGTTATTATTCATATTCAAAAAATGAATACCAGATTCACAAATTTTGAGGTATGTGAACTATGGAGTAATGTATTTTAAAAAGTTTCCTTCTTAAATATATGCTGATAATATGGCTACAGTAAAACCGTAATTTTACAAGGCCTTGCAATGCCTTCGTAAAATCCAGTACAGTATTGTACTTGTAAAATGAGGGTTAGGCCTCATGGTGCTTGAGAATAACCTTATAAAATAGCTGCATCGTAAAATACAGTACTAAGAAAATCTGAATTTTACTGTATCTATTAACAAGCATTAATATTTGTACACATTATATAATCAATTCTTGCATTAATTTTGGCAGACTACTTTACATTTATATTTGGTTTATTATTTTTAAATTGCACATTTGCACTATGTCGAAGATTCTGGCCTGTTCACGCCTGTGACATTACGTTTATAAACGAAAAATACTATTCATGTGAAACTTCTGCTATTGGCTGTTATTCCGTTACTTATAAAATGTGCAGAATGAGAGCATAAATTCTGTTGTACAGCAAGAACAACCAGTGTTATAATATAACCAATCTTGAACACCGAAAGCACTAGTTGTTCATGTGTGACGTCGCATAAATGATAAACATTTTTGAGTAAGTGCGAATAGGAAGAGGTGAGGTGGAGCAGTGGTAAAACACTCTCCTCACATTTGCGAGGATCCGGGTTCAATCCCCGGCTCTGGCCATCCTGATTTCAGTTTTCCAGGGTTTTCCGAAATCACTCCTGGCGGATGTTGGCATGGTTTTTTAAACATGCCTTGGCCGACTCCTTTCCCCTTTACTCCTATGTTCTTCTACCAAGACCTTGTGATGTTCGAGGACTGATGTTCGAGGACACGTAAAACCGAAATAAATAAATATAAAATGCGTTGATGTGTAGATATTGGATAACATTTCAAGTTAAAAAAGTTAGTACAGAAAAATGATGTAAAATTGGAGGTACTAAGACACTGTATGTATTTAGCGAGAATATACAAATACCTCACTGAGATTTGGTTCACGTTGTTGCATTTTTAAACCGAAGGTGTTTCATTTCATGGTGTAAATACGTGAAATATAGGGACAATGGAAACAATTATAGGGGTTTACATGTATTTGCATCAGTGTTGGTAACAAAACATGATCTATCTGTTCACTACAGAGTCACATAGTCAGTCTAGGAAGGGTATAATTTCAGCTGAGACATGCAGAGTAACCCATGTATAGATATTTAATGTCATTAAAGAATAATTTATCAATGTTATCAAGTAAAAGCAGCTAAATTTTAATGCTTTTATTAATAAAAAACTAGTTTTTATATTTGTTTGTAAATGCAAGATTATGCACTAGAAATTGTAAAATAAGAAACAAATCTTGTTTTTAAGAGAGCAGCAATTTTGCACGCTACGTGGGTGATTTAGCAATGTTAATTAATGCAGTGAAGTTTTCAGATTGTACAAGAGGATCTGCTATTGAAGAAGATACACTTGAAAATAGTCAAAGAATAAATACAGTATTCTACCAGAAAATCCCCAATTTTACTTGTCTAGATTATGCCAGGATAATAATTTTACAAATTTATTTTCAGGTCGTAAGCTCTTACTGCAATATGATTTTCTTAAGAAACTGAAAAAGTAGTTTAAGGCCATGCTCGTGTTTCTACGTTTTTTGCGATAATTATTTTCTTAAGCTTAAACAAGAACTGAAATCAAAAATCAGTTTGGTAGTTTTGTTTAAAATGGTTCTTGTCTGATAGCTAATTTCTTCAAAACAAGAAGTTATATGGTTTCAACTTAAAAGTCTGTTAATCAGAATTTACGTAATTAATTACACAAATAGCCAACAAGGGAAAGACGATTTTATACAAAACTGGCAGACAAATTTTTTATATCTGCTCTTGTTTAAGCTTAACAATTTAATATCACTGAAAAAGAAATAACAAGCGAGTATGGTCTTAAGTAGCTGTTAAAGGTGGTAGTAATGGAGAACCAGTTTTGACTTTCTAGGACAAACTAGTACCATATAATGTAAAGGAGTATCCATTTTTGACATTGAATTGCAACCCTGGTCATGTTTGTGTGTTGGCAGCTGGCAAGCCGCAGCGAGGATCTAATCCCACGGGCTGTACTGTGCTTGCGTAAGGTAGCAGCGCAGGTGCCGGCCTGCACCGACGAGGAGGGTAGAGAGATCGTGTTGACTCGGGTGCAAGAACTAATGTCTGTCTTAAGGAACCCCACGTGAGTATGTCCCTTCTGCCTGCTTGTCCCTACATACGTTACTACAAATGACAACATCCGTTCACTGTACACTCAACATTATACTGTCAGTTCTTTGCCTCATTACAGTACAGATGATAAATAATTAGCTCTACTGGAGAGAATCCCTAAATAGTCTAAAAAGCAGTGTTGGGCGATGCCAGTTCCAGCAGCACAGTATCCCCTGATACTACAGTATCGGCATCGGTGAGTATCTGACAACATAATTTCAGATACTCGACAACGGTAGTGCATTATTTCTTTTTACTTTAAATTTACATTACCAAACTTTGGGAATTTATACTTTCCCATAAAATAAATGATGTCAGAATATAACACAAAAATTTGCGTATTTGTAGTACAGTAAAACCCTGTTATAGTTTTTCCCACTTATAACGTTTTCCTGGTCCCTAGAACTGATTTGTAATAGAAATTTACCCTGTTATAATGTTTTCCCATTTATAATGTAAACAGTTTTTCACTCCCTTGAGAAACATTATAACAGGGTTCTATTGTAAAAGATAATATGTTATGACTTATTGCGTTACCAACATTCCAAAAAATTTCATTCATATAGAATGCTTGTTTTGAAATTTATGCCCACAAGTCACATCTACATTTAGCTTACAGTAAACAAGATATGAATTTTATAGTGACGCCTGAATATTTTTCACATTTACATTAAAAGAATATATTGTTATCAGTATCTGGTATCTGTCGTATCGTCAACATATTATTGGTGTCTAAAAGTATCTACAAAATCTGATTTTTGGCCCAGCACTACTAAAAAGATGAAACTTTGGTCGCTTAGAGCTGAAGAAATGTGTTATCATTGTAAGTTCTATAGAAACAGGGGGCTGCAGTTGATGCGGAGGCTAATGTGGGTCTCCTCAAGATATGAACATGGATTTTCATACATGGGAATTGTGTCGGACAGTGCAGTTGTCTGGTTTTCTCAGAGTTCTCCAGTTTTCCCTGCCCATTCATTCCAATGCTGCTCCATTCTCATCTCATGTAACTCTTTACAGGCATTGAAAGATTGCTGTAAAACACCCTACAAAACCTCTTTACTCACTCACTACATAGGATCAAATAGATTCAAGATAGATTCAAGGCTGGTACTGAAATTATATTATTATAAATATTTATACATGCAGTACAGTATATTAAAAAGATAAAAAATTCATACAGTTAAAAAATTTTAGTAGTTGTGTATATAGATGTGTTAGTTTACATTGTTGTTCTAAACTGCAGGTTCAAGCACTGTTAGGTGCTTCTCTACCCTAAAATGAAGTGAAGTGAAGATATTCTGGTCAGCACTTAACATCAAGGTCTTTAGCACTGGTGGAGGGTAACATGATGTAAATATGGAGCTGTGCCGGAATGAACAGGCGGGGGAAACGGGAGATCCCTGAGAAAACCCGCCATCCAGCGGCATCGTCCGACACGATTCCCACATGCTAAAATCAGGGAAGCGACCCCGCTGGGAATCGAGCCCGGATCGCCTTGGTGGGAGGCGAGAGGTCTGACCCCTCGGCCACCGCAGTTTCCTACCCAAAACTGAGTTTTACAACTTTTGGTATAAACTTTCGTACAGGAGCTCATAAGGTTGGTATCTACCCTTGATAATCAATTGTATTTCACATAATCTAATATGAAAATATTAAAATCTGTCAAAAATTAAACCAAGTACAGTATGTTACTCAAAACAGGAACTAACGCAGATGAACAGTTATTGAGTGCTATCGTCCCCTGCGTTGAGATAGAAGATGGTCATATGTTGCTATCCTATAAGTGTGTGAATAACCTCTTGGGTTTATTTTCAAGATATTAAAGTAAAGGTTGTATTTTGCTAAATTACAGCAAAGAAAATGTGGGAAGGCTCTATATTTGCTTATTGCCAAAATATAAAGGTAATGTTTGTGTTTTGTTAAATTACTATAAACAATATCCCAACAGTCCATAGGTTCTGGTTATCAGTGTCCGATCCTGCACAAGAAATAGATTGTGTGTGTGGGTGGTAAGACTGAGCCATTCAGAGCCAAGTTTAGCTGTGCGTTAATGTTATAGTAAAACCGCTATATAATGACCACTTTTATTACGACCACCTTTCTATAACAACCATATTCTCAAGACCTGTGGGGGGTCAAATAGGGATTATATTTCTGAATTTATATTGACTACTCCTGTATAATAACCATATTCTCGTCAACTGTGAAGGGTCATTATAGAGTGGTTTTACTGTAATTATTCTGCTTCTCAGTACGCAATATAGTCATTCCAGGTAACTTTGTACTGGTCAGGGCAACGTTGTACCATCATCCTAGTTTAATTTCAAATTAAGTATCTCAGAATTTAAGAAAATGATTGTGTTCTAGACGAATAAATTTATAGCTCTTAAAAATATGTATAAGGAAATGTCTGGTACAATGTTACCCCAAATGACTGAATCAGAAAAAAATGACGTTTGTTTCCAATATTGTTATCAGTATTGCATCTTCGGTGCTGTCTTCAAGCGCTGAGAACCCAGCGATGACGGCAGTGATCAGGACGATGACTCAGCTGAACTGTGGCTGAAGGAAGACAAGAGTCAACATTCGTCCTCAGTGGAGCAAGTATATATTCACATCACACTGGAAGAATTCTCTTGCTTTATGCAGCACCAGAACAAATTTGTTTCAGTCAGCATGCCCAAGATTAATTTTATCTTTCTGTTATGTTTGCAGCAGAAAAATAACGTTGATATTAATTTTAAGTAAGAACCTGAATAGACCAACTAGTGTCTTAAACTCTGTTTCGTAATAGTTTCTGAAAATGGTTTGTGTAGGCGTGCATGAGTGTTATACATGTTACCAATATTTCAGATTTTTTAAACATTTGTCATTGCGTTTAAAAAGAGAGAACTGAACAGTATGCTTTTGTGTAAATGTGTGTGTACATACCTAATCATTGTGTTAAGATGTGTGTCTGTAATGTGTAAAGAAATGCACATATGTAATTACTTGAATATATTTTTTAAAAATGTATTGTAGTTCTATGAAACCCGTGTACAGTTATCCTTTCATTAATGTGATACGTACTGTATGTGACTGTGAAGTTATTTTTATATTCAAGAATTGTGTAAAGCATGCTTCCAAAAAATATTTATAAAGATGTATTTTTAAATAAAGATTCTAAACACAGAGATAAATAAAGGAAGACTATTATGCATACCGTACTTAGTATTCATTTTTGTTTATAAACTCAACCTGTAATTTTTTTGAGTTATCAACTTGCAGACATTCTAGCGAGTTGCAAATAAATTCTTAGTTTGTAGGATTACATTGTGTTCTCTGGTGACCCCATTGCCACCACCCATCACAAACTGTAAATAATATTATACTAAAATAACTGCCACAATGAAACAGTAAACATCATAAATTAAAGCAAAAAGTATGTGTGTTGTGTAGTTTTTTAACATTGGTAAGCATTCTTGTATGTGCTCCCATTAAAATTAAATTCAATATTCACTCACTCCAAGAATTAGGAGATAACAAACAGTGTCGATGGCAGAGGACTTGATTGTGAGACAATGCTAGCTGTGTATTTACAATCTGTGAGTTGAGAAAATTAAAAAAATAACTTGATTAGTGAAGTCCTGTGTTGTTGTCAGGTAAGATGATATGTAAAGAGAATACGTAACAGTTCATGCCATGTATCGTTACTAAACTAAGGACAAATGGGAAGGATATTGTTAATGGCCTCGTGGGTTGGAAGATCCTGTCGATGCTTTGGGTGGTGTAGCCACGGAATAGGTAAGTATTAACAGAAGTGACAAAACATGGTTTTTATTGCACTCGTTTTCTTTTTGGACTATCATGGTGTCGCATATTGTGGATGTTGCGTTACAATGAAATTTAGTTGGCACTATTCTAAAATCTCTGAAGGAATAGACACATAACATAATGTGTACCATTTCTTTCTAAATACAAATATATGATTTACAAACCAATTACTACATGCGAGTGGCTGTTTGAACAAATATCTCAAATTCCACTCTGCTATGTTTACGTGGCTGTACTCTCCTAGTCAATAACAACAATTAAAAAATCTTCATATTGCTTTTGATAGAGTGAGTTATCATCTATTGAATCGTCACATTTACTAATTCTAAATAATTTGTAAATAAACTAAGAGCATGGTTTTGAGCAATAAAAGTGTTTATATACATCAATGACGTGAATTCACACGTGCATTATTTATATTTATGTACGCCCAGAGAGCTGGTACGATAACAATGAAAATCTTTCCTTGTCGCTTCTGATAGCATTATTTATTCCGTAGTGTAGTACTGAAATTCTTTCTTTGTGTCGTCTTAATTCTGAAGGTAGTATGTTGCTTTCAAATGTTACAGGCTAGAATATAGGGGTGGATTTTAATGTGCCTGTTGTTAATGTCACATAAATTCATTTAAATAAAAGTCAATGTATGTGTGAGCACTACAGTGCCATGCCGGGGCACAATACTCAGTAAACTATAGTGAGGATAGTTATGCATAGTGAAGTTGTGTCAGCTTTCCATTAAGTGCAGGATAGCTACTGTATTGTATTTTCAAAATATTATTTTTTTACTTGAACTGTCCCAGCTAATGCCAGGAGACTTAAATTATGTTTTATTTGTAGTTGGCAGAAGTTCACTTCGAGTTGCATTTGTGGGATTTTCTGTTGCTCAGTTGGAATGTGTCTTCTTCTGGTTTTCGAGTCATTGGAGAGAATATTTTCCCCAATGTACCTCAACATGTGATCGCATCATGACAGGCAGTGGTGCACCCAGGATTTTTGTTCAGGGTGTTTTAAACAGGGCTGTTGCTAGGATTGGTGTTGGGTGGGAGGGTGACCTCGAACAGGAATGTTATGTAGTTACACAAATCCCCCCTCTCCAAAAATGTAATGGGGTCCGAGGCTCTTCCCCTTGGGAAATCTGTATTCCAAGGTGCAAAATTATGTAGTTTTTAAAAGGTAAAAGGGGGTTATTGACCCCCATGAACCATCCTTCCCAAAGTTTTTTTAGACGATTCGGCAATTATAGCATTATAGTTTTAAATCATAAAGGTTATATTTAAGCAACTAGTGTAAGTAAAACTGTAAAATTACATTACAGAAAAATAACTATTCGTGTAATTTTTTTTACGCATTCTTGGGGGGGGGGGGGCCCTGATGACAGGTAGGATAGCAGAATTACTATAATTCTTTCACTTATCTGTTGACTATCCTATTGGCTGTTCACTTTCGTTAATTTGCCTTTGTGCATCCGCTTTGGGTAGAACTCCTTTTCCCAATCCCATGTGACAGTTATAAATTAGTTTACATTAGTTTAAATTACTCCATTTGGCAGTGGTTAACAAAACTACTACTTGTAGAGAATTGTTTGAAATGCATAATGTACGTCCTTTTTATAACGAATACGTAATATGTGTACTTAATTTTGTTTAAAAAAATTAAAATGATTATTCTCCGTTCACTCTACGTTGAGTTTTAGGATAAACAAAACAAATTATTAACAAACATGTTCATTGGCTGCCGACCACCGTGCACCGTAATCTTGCATAAGAAATAGATCTTTGTTATCTGTCGTGTACATATAAATTTACCACTCCATCACTTACCAAGAGAGTTTTATTTACAAATATCTAAAATATACAGACGTTGCAAACACAATCTACGACTCTATATGTTTATTACTATAATTATGGTTAGCGGACGACACGTCCGTACAGTTGATTTCACGAGTTATTTTAACGAATATATATACGTAATATGTGTACTTAATTTTGTTTAAAAAAATTAAAATGATTATTATATCTGAAGAATGAAGCTGTGCATAGCCATGACACAAGAAATGCATTCAGATTAAGGATAAACCAACACTCAAGTACAATGTTTAAAAAGGGTCTGTATCACTGGTCTATGTTTCTATAATAAATTACCAAAAAGCTAAATTTTAGAAAATGACTGTAAAAAATTTAATAAACTGCTGTATGAATTGTTTGATACACAGTGTTTATATAATTTAACAGAAATTGATGAATATCTGTCTCGTATATAAGAAGTATAATTTATGTCTATGCTGATAAAATTCTGAACTAATGAAGGCTTTCTATGAAAGTCATTATTGTCACGGGAGAAAACAGACTGAATCCTGTAGACCCCTTTTTAAAAGTTCCAAAATAATGACCTTAGCTTGTGAATATATTTACTCATTGCTGACATTCATTTCTAAAAATCAGAAGTTGTTCCACACAAATGAACATTTTCATAACCATAACACTAGAAGTAAAAACATTTTACACATGCCTCTTGTCAACTTGACCTTA
>PNEQ01035885.1:16334-28233 GCA_003012365.1 Medauroidea extradentata | reverse complement strand
TTCTCGAACCAGAGCAATTACAAGATTTCCAAATGCAGCAAAATTAATCATTTTCTTAAAATTTAAAAAATTCATAACTCAGAAACTAACAGTCCAAAAAAATTGTAACTCGGCCAATTTCATCTTTGCGATAGGTCCTACATATTTACAAAATATTGTCAAAATCTAAAACCTTGATTTTAATTTTAATTTTTTAATTAGTTGATTTGACATGGAATGTCCCGTAGTTTGAACAAGCCGAATGCCATTCTTTGACGCAAACTTCATTTCCAGGGACACATGCTGTGCCATTGTCCGAGTCTATTCACCAGGAATGCCATGACAACTGAAAATCTCTCTCAGATCACAGCTGCCGATGACACTGAGGACACAATTTCACTTCCACCCATTTAGAGAATGGTTCCACCACTATTAGAAACATCTTTCCTTTGAAAAGTTCCAAAAAAATCAACATGTAATCTCGTCCATGGTTGTCTCTGGAGGCCAACGTGCCTCTTCCAACCTGGAAGGTGTAACACCAAGGTGTTTACATTCTAGGCTCTGTCTTACCACCTGTTCTATGTCATGGTACATCCGTGGCCGTCACATGTAGCTGCGGCGTACCACTTTTGACCGAACAATCAAATGGTTGGCATGCAGCATTCCCAGTAGATTTTTTTGCAATACTGTTGGCACAATCACACAATTACCCCATAGAATGCAGCCCTAATATAAGGACAATTCATCCCTTCGAGTCCAATATGACTGAAGCTCTTATGTCACGCTACCCTCAGGTCACCCTATTTAAGTCCTTTGTTTTAGTTGTGCTAATATAAGGTCTTCCTCTGTCAATGTAGCCAGCTTTGCAGCATCAATTGGAGGGTCTGGTAAAGCCTCCAACATGAGAACATTCCCCGCTGCTGGAAAGCAAATCTCCGGTGCCTGTAGTGAAAGCCTTTTTAAACCCCTTAAAGTGTCTAGTTTTTTTAGTATTTTGTTCTCAAAAATGTCAGGTTTATTTATTGCTGTTTAAAATTCGTCATAACTTCACTGAAACACAAAAATAGGCAAATTAATTTTTATGAAAATTGTTATTTAAGTATGAGTAAATTAATTGTACAGCCAGTTTTTACAAATGTTTTTACACATCATTCACACATGTTACTTTTTTCAAATGTATTAAATGAAATTTTTTTATTTAGGACTGTACTTCCTATATTACTTCTAGAGTATTGATTTCCAGAATATTTAGAGACCTATTCGTGCAAATTATTTGTTGTCCAAAATATTTTACATAATTAATCCCTATGCCTTGAGCAAAAACTTCACAATACGAAAGTCTTACATGAAAAACAAAACAAACTTACACAACAAATAAATGACATGTTTTTTTACAACAATTAGAGTATGTATTATTTTATGTCCACTTATCAATAATCCCTCCTCTTTATGTTTACCGTAACACATACGCGGACTGGGCAAGACTTGTAGAAATGCTTATCAACTAATCTATGCTTATAGCTATTAGTGATGCTGGTTACCTTCAAAACATTATTGAGAAAAGAAAGGAAACAGTTAATAACTTTAAGATTATTATTATTCAATACTCAACACAATTTACAATCTCGGAAAATCACGTGACACAAGGCATTGAATTGCGTACAAATCTTTACATTTAAAATCTCTCTCTCTTCAAACAATTTTATAACCAGATGAACACAAACCACACTCTTTCTCTCGTGTTCCACACCTCCAGTCAAACCAGTAAGCTTCACAACGCGATTACGTTTTTGATACCCCACTTGATAGTGAATAGTGATAGCCTAATCCTTCCACTAGTGTTCATGTAGGCTCTCCTCCTTTTCACAGAAGTAAAAAAAGGCTAGAAACCTTAAAGGCACTGCCCTCCTCAAATCCTCGAGTCAAAACCAGGAATACAGCGAGTTTCGTACTCACAACCACACCTTCACAAGACGTCATCAATCGGCGAAATTAAAATCAGACTCACCATGTCCAAATACCGCTGCTCCGGCGATAAATACACATACCCAATGCAGTGTCTTGCGCACTCTGTGATTAAGAAACATCGTCAGCTATCCTCACTTAGCTGAAGAAATCATTAACTCGGGCCACCGGCCTACTAGTAATGTTAAACTGACGCTCGCACCCAACAGTGGTGTCAATCCTTTCCAACCCGATTCAGAGTAACCAGCTGACTCCCAGTGCCCCTCCCGTATCGAGCCACCAACCAGCACGCCCCTACCGCCGGCCGCCGGAACTAGACACTCCCCTCCTCCCCCAGGCCTACCCTTCTATGGCCGGTGGAATGACAGGTCTGAAGTTGAATGGGAAGCGCCGGCAACTGAGGCTTCACTAATATTCCAAGGAAACACTCCAAGGAAAACAAACTAACTGGTAGTCGTACATGGAGCCCCAGCGCTGGCGACCGAGGCTTCACTAATGTTCCAAGGAAAACAAACTAACTGGTAGTCGTACATGGACCACCAGTGGCTCTAGCACAACAACCATGGCGACAGTATGTCTGGAGTTTATTTCATCGGGTCCAGAAGCCGCAAGAGAGGTTTATGATCGGTAACCACATTAAATGGTCTTACTGCCGTATATTGACTGAATTTTGTCACCCCAAACATGATCGTTAAAGTCTCCACATACAGCACTCTGCTGCTGCATGTTCCAACATTGGCTGAACCATTGTGCAATATGCTTTTTTCCTTCATTTCACCACTCTCCCTTCAACACCCTTCTCAGCAGGCCTAAAGCCCTTCTTCCCTTTTTTTGTCACTCCACCTGTTTTGTCCAGCTCAGATTAGCCTGTAGCATAACCTGTAAATACTTATACTCTGTGGCTTTTTGTATTTCTTGCCCATCCCGTGTGTATAAATCTCTGCTTACCTGTCTCTTCTTAGTAAACTTCGCAAGCTTAGTTTCACCTTCATTAGTTTTCATTTTGTTCTTTTCATTCCATGATCACTACCTGTCAGTGTCTGCCTGCAAGGAGTTTCCGCTGCCCATTTTGTGTGTACAGCACAGAGTTGCCCGCAAACAATTTTATTTCCCTATATTCCTAAATCTTAACACACTTCCCTGTAGTACTCCTTGTGTAACCTCTTCTTCCTCTGACATTGCGTTCTCCACTTTCAGTCTCTGACTTCGTCCCCTGAGGAAGCCCTCAATCCATATTACCAAAGACATGATCTCAGGTAGATCATCAAACTACTTCATCAACATCCCATGAGACACCTTGTCAAATGCCTTTTCAATGTCTATGAAGCAGGCATCTGTCTACTTCCTATCATCAACTACCTGCACTACCCTCCAACAAGCCTGTCAGCTGATTCTCGCATGAATAACCCTTCCTAAAACCATATTGGTACTCCTGAAGCCAATTCCTCTCGTTCATAATGTTAACCACATACTACACCACCAATCTCTCCATTAAATTTCCGGTACTCTCTGTGAGACTCACAGGCCTGTAGGCCTCTCTCTAACCCTGCCTTGCTTGTATATTGGTATGACAGATGCCTGTTTCCATTCCTGCAGCAAATTTCCCTCCTCTTTTGATCCACTAAACAAACACCACCAGATATCCATCTAACTGTATTCCACCAAACTAAAGTGCTCCGTTTGTGATTCCATCTGGTCTGTTTGCCTTATTGCTCTTCCACCTCTTTAATATTGTTTCTATTTGCTGCTCACTGATACTAAACTTACACAACCCATTGTCATAGTTTTACTGTTACACTCCTCGGAAACTGACCCTAACAGTCTAACCTAATGTATTAAATACTTTACGTAGGACTACTTCTAACCTCTATAGAAACATTTTTGTTTGTAAACTGTACCTCTAAAATCAATAGTTTGGCTAGTATACGATGAATAGCTACTCTTGACATTTACTTTTTCTTTAATGTGACCAAATTTGGTTCAATTTCCCATTAAACTTAATTGGACACTTGATTCTCCATGTAATTAGACTTTTTGCATGTCAGAACAGACAGATTGCTACGTTATGCCATATTACTGTCTGAGTTTTTCTACTACTGTATGCATAAAACATTATTTAAGATACAACATTTATTCATGATTTTAATCAAAAATGTGTTAAAGGCTCTAAGAACATAACATGTTCTCCCGCACCCCTACCCTATCTCTCATTAGTTTTTAGTATTTACAGGGCGCCGCTGTGGCCGAATGGCCTGACGATTCGTTTCCTATCAAGGCAATCCAGGTTTAATTCCCGGTGGGGTCGGTCCCCAGATTTTCACACATGGGAATTGTGCCGAACAATGCCGCTGGTCTGCGGGTTTTCTCGGGAATCTCCAGTTTCCTCTGCCCTTTCATTCCCACACTGCTCCATACTCGCCTCATGTCATCCCTCATCAGTGTTAAAGACCACAATGTGTAGCACTGACCAAAATCTCTCTCTCACTAGTATTTCAGTTTTCTTATTTGCAGAATTTTTAAAGATCCTAACCCTTACAAATGTGAAAATTTTTGTAAGTTCTGTTTTACAGTAGTTTTCATTTATAATAAAACTGTTGTGTTAGTCTAAAGTAAGGTTCACAAGGTCTATGTTATGTTATTTACAGTTTACGGTGTAGAGGCCTCTTCTCTCTAGAGTAAAAGCTTAGGAGGTTCTCATCAGGCTTTCACAATGACTGACTACGTGGTGAGTAGTAAATTTAAAATATGTGTTCTACTAGTAAATTTTTACTATACTATAGGTGATGTGAAATATTAACGAATAGACACATAAGTTTCCAGAAACTGCGAAATGTATATTAATTTTATGTCATTATGTTTTATAACATATTCTTTCTTTATAGTATTAAAGAATTAAACATAAGCAGAAGGCATCTGTTTTAAAGCTCTTATATCTCTCTCTCTCTCTCTCTCTGTCTCTCTCTCTGTCTCTCTGTGTGTGTGTGTATGTATATATATATATATATATATATATATATATATATATATATATATATATATATATATATATATATATACATACATAGTAAATTATAATGGTAATGAACCCTTTATCCACTAAATAAAAATATTTGAATCGTTCTTTATTTTCTGGCCTCCTATTTTGGTTGTACAAATAAATCAAACTATTTCTCTTGCTACATTTTAAACACTTTAGCTTAAATGGAAATCGTAAAATAAATTCGATAATCGATTTAATATAAAATACACAAATTAAAGATAACATGTTGGTTGGATTATGTTAGCGTTGAAGAGATAAGTAAATACTTTTCACAAGTTACATATTTGACTGCAGCAGGATTACACAACATGTAATGTAAATATGTTTATAGGCCTGGTTATGCAGTGTACATAAAGACCAGCAAACAAATTTAATAAAATATTTTTAATAAACAATAATTAAAATTTGTATTTTCTTTAATAAACTTTTGTAAAGTAACAGATGAACTCGTCACCCCAGGCAATGATGATGAGAGGGTTTTACGACCTTTTAACACCTAAGGTCTTGAAAGCCGATTCACCCCGTGCAAGGGGGGGGGGGGGTTACAACCCCTATCTCCCCCCCCCCCTTGGCTACGCCACTGTGGCAAGATCATAAAAATACTTTGAATTAAACATGTATTTAAGCAAGATTAGGAAAAACATGCACTGAACAAAGCATCCGTATAATGGTTTCAGACAGTTGCCACATGTTTTTATTATAGGCCTAAATCAATATTTTCATTGCAACTCTGCATCAGATAATGTTGGTAAGTAATAACATTTTTTATTTTAGATAACAAAGTTTGGAAGTAAGATTGCACATATACGGTACACATTTTTAATACATAATTTTCAGTACTGTACAGAATTTGTTGGGTTGACACATTTTTAAAAACACAGAATTGTTTACAAAATATTTTTTTCTTTATCTGTAACAGTCTACACACTGTTACACAATTATTACATCATATTATAATTCCTCTAATGAATATGACTTTGCATAAATGTTTACATGAAGGTAGAACACCCGGAATTCAATAGCTCAACTTGAAAAATAGTTGATAAAATACTCCTTGAATATAGGCCTATTGATTGTTTCTCTAGTGCATAGTTATCTATGGACTCCGCGCTTTCACATGCAGCAGTTGGCGGGTATTGCTTCCCCCCCCCCCCTTTTTCTTTTTACTTTTTGCGCTATTTATGAGAAGAATCGCCATTTCAAGTAGAAGTGAAGCAAGCGAGTTCACTTTGTAATCTGTTTGCTGAGCAATATGTATTTTTGTATTTCTGCCAGTTTGGAAGCTCCAAAACAGGTTGCTTGATAACTTGGAAACTACATTTCTGTGGAAACATTGTTTTGGAAATTTTAAAGAACCTATTGACTCGAAGAACACAAACATAACTGTATTGCCCTCGATTCAATAGTAAAAAAATAATTTTTGTAAACTGTATAATAGATATAAGGTATACTATTATTTTTAAAAAGGTGTGTTTCACTTAAAAATTTGTTTTTTACTTTAATACGTGTATGTGTTATTAGGTTATTACAATGAAAAACCTTAAGGATGGTTCTCAAACAGTCATATTATGCATTACAGACATCCTTGAAATTCTACGGAAAAATTTTCTGACCTTACATGTACAAGTTATATGCTACTATTGAATCAAGGAATTTTGGAGTTTCAGCTATCAGATCACAGGATATTGGCACTGCCTATTTTAAAAATTGATATTAACAAAATCATTTACACAATTTTATTCATATACGTTTCTTGACAAGGAAGGTCAGGAAATGCACCCAGTATATTGATATCTTAGTATAAACAATTATTCTGCTGTACAGATTTTTTTAAGTAAGAAATTTCCTTGACATATTGAACACCGGGTATTCTCTCTTATCTTAAACAAGCTATATAATTACCGCCAATGTCATCGCCATCTTGTAAATTACCTCTTGCTTGCCACTACTCTCCTGTTGTTATTTATCAGGCCCTCTCATGGCCTGTGAATTAGCCAGAGAATAAAATTACTGGCTATGGGTGACAGGAGTTTATACAACACATTTTCAGTCTTAACAGGAGAATATATTTTATTTAGGTTACTAACCACTGATGGTACAATCGGCCCTTAGGGGTTGAAATTCGAGAAATCCCATCTTACTGCTTGCCTACACATTGAAGGGAACGCACTAAAAATTTCATATTTCGAGGTCCAGTGGTTAAGTTACGCAGTGGCTTGATTTATGTCAGTTAGTCAGTAAGACTTTTTTATTTATAAAGATAATAGAATAGGCATGGGCGGATCCAGTTCTTGAATTTGGGTGGTGCCATGGCTTAAAAAGTTGAAATTCCCATATCTCAAGCTAAAAGCGGAGGGTCCGGGGGTCCTCCCCTAGGAAAATTTAGATTTTGAAGAGCAAAATGGTGCTATTTAAAGAGTTTTCGAACCAAAAATTTGAATCCTACTGCTTAAGAAATTGTTATATTTATAACTGTAAAATTATGCTGACTTAAACTGCTTTCACACATCTTTATAATTCAGAACAGAACATGACACGTGAATGACAGACAGGAAAAACTCTTTGCTGCTTCCAAATAACCCCAAGACAAATCCAACATGCACTATCAATAAAAACTAATTTTTAACAGCTACCTTTTTAATTTGACAGTTAAAATTAAATAGAATCACACTTAAGAAATGTAAAAAATGATTTCAATAATATTGTTTAAGCTTTTTGAGACAACCGACCCAGTCCAGTAAAAAAATGCTGAAGGAATTGCAACGTGAATTTTGGTTGACAGGTGCATACAAAACAAACTATTACACACACAACTGAAAAGAATATTCAACACACAATTTACAAAATGAAATCTAACTTCCTTGTTTTACGCTTTCCAAATTTGTCTATAATGTTCTCCACATCAATTTTTATATCCCTGTGGATATGTAGAAGTTCCAGCCCGCTAAGTCTCTCTTCTGAAGTTCGTGTACGTAGCCAAGGTTTTAGGCGACGCAAAGTTGAAATGTCCTCTCTGCTGTTGCTACACTCCCTGGCAACGCAACCAGAATATTTATAAGGATGTGTATTGCTGGAAACGTGTCCTGCAGTAACTTTCAACACTTCCAAAGCATTGATCGGATTGTCACTTTTTTCTGTGTTTACTCGCAGTCACTTTTCCAGCTATATAGTGTACTCTGGCTCCAAACTAATTGCACAGTTACTCAAACTCAAAACATGCGCGTATACTTACAACACCTTTGCTACTTGCTTTTGAAGGTTTTTTTTTGCCTCTGACGTATTTGTAGACACTTTTAAGGTTTTGATTATGATGGAATGGAAGGCATAAGCAATCAAAGGTAGAAATTTTCCATGACTTCAGCAGGAAGACGATTCTGCAGGTCATTAACCACATGATCAAGAAGGGGAATGTAAATGGCAGTCCTGAAAAATGCTTCTGGTCCTTGATCAGTACAAGAAGGGTTTGCCCTATACACGGATCTCCAAGGTATATGTGGTCTTGATATTTCTACATCGAGCAACTTGGCCATTTCATCCACTTTGAGAAATATGCTTTTAAAGCTAGAGTTTGCATCTTCTCTCATTTTCTGCAATACTGAAAGAACATCTTTTAGTGCATTAATAGCAGATACAGCATCAAGTGTAGGTGATTGCAGGAGTCTACTTAATGGAAGAGTTGTGCCTAAAACTTCTTTCAAAGCAAAATTTGTTACTATGAATTCACTGTCAGTGACACATTTAATAAGTTTATGTGCCTTCGTGCTAGTTTCGGGACTATTGGTCTACTTTGTAATTTTTTCCGGACTTTCACACACTTTAGGCAGCAGTGTGCAAAACTGAATTATGCCATCATGTTTCTCTTGCCACCTGGTTTCACAAAGACCCGAATAGGCTCGACCAAGTGAATTACGAAAAACAGCAGTTACTTTTGCAGACAAATTGGCGAAGGAAATAATTTCTTTCATTTTGGCTACAGAATTACGACATTGTTGGTTTTTTTTAAGATAGTTGTTTAGGGTATGGTTCAAACAAGGGCATCATTTTGCATTGTGTGCAATTTTGCATATCTCTTGAACAGCACCTTTCATTTCAGATGCCATAACTGCACAATTATCTGATCCAACACCAACACAATTCTGCTCCAAGTCAAGAGAATTTTTTCTGGAAAAGTCTTTTACAATGTTAGCTTAGCGAGAGCTTTTCCTGATAGACGTTTCTCTTCTCCTTGGATGTCTTCAGACCTGATTGATTTGTAACAATCAATAAAAGACAAAAAAGTCTTCCCTACAAATATTCTCGTGCATATATCTGACAGAAATGCTCGTCTATTCCTTACGAGATGCATCAGTTGTTTCATCAAATATTAATGAAAACCATTTTGCTTGGCGAACCCTTTCTAAGGTTATTTTCTGTATCTCTTCACCACAACAGTTTATGAGTTCATTTTGTGTGAATTTACTTAATATGTTGCATTAGCAGAAACATTTTTTAGCTGTTTCTCCAGATTAGTATCACCTGCAGCTATCCAGAATTGTAAAAGCTCATGAAAATTTCCTTCGTTGCTGACAATACTACTGTTTTCTGCTGTTGGAAGGAAAATGGAACCATCATCTCTATGCCCACAGAAGGGAATATTTTGGTGTCCACATAAAATGATAGTTTCAATTATTGGGTAGAGCCTAGCACGGTTTTCTTGAACTTGTTTCAGACGTTGTGTGTTAACTCTGTTTATAACTTCCAGCTCAGGTGCATGATACGTGGGTAAAAAATTTTTACCTGCAGTAACCGCATCTGTATGATATTTGGTATTCTCGTGAGTGGTAATGTAACCATTTTTTCCGAACAATTTAGCAAAAGATGTTAATGTTTTCTTCACGAAAATTCCAAGTTAGGTGCTACTTTGACCTGTTCCATGGTCACCAGCAAAGAGAGTGTGCAGTACTTGCAGTACAGACCACGATCGACATGGGAGAGAACAAGCCAGTGGTGTTCTGCGAGGTGATGTATTTTTCATGAAACGCTTAACTTCCCTACCACTCTTTGAATGTACAGAATAAGGAAAATCATCTGAATTGTCCGATGGGCTCCATGGATTTACTAATAAATTACGCTTTGTGAAATCATCAAGCTGATTAGTTTTACCAATGTAAAAACTAACATCATATTCGGGTGAATAGTTTCTACCTGTAATTTCTGCAACCGTGTTTGTCGAAACAGAATAAAGTTGGATCCAAACAGAAGAAGTCGGATCCGTCAACAACTCACCTACTTGAGCTGCAGCTCCAGCTTCGCTGATGTTAGGTTGAGATGTAGATGCTGTTGTCGTTGAACTTGTAGAAGCCGTAATATTCACTCGTTTAGCAAAGAAAAAGTGTATAGGCCCATCCTTATACAACTCGCCTGCTTCAGCACCAGGACCTGCTTCACTGATGTTAGGTTGAGATGTTGATGCTGCTCCGGATGTTGTACTTGAATCAGAAGCTGTAGTTTTCACTCGTTTAGTAAACAAAGAATGTATAGGCTGAAATAACCGTTGTTTTTCGCCTATACTTGTTCTACAGTCACTAGTAGGCCTACCACTGTCTGCCCTACTCTGCTTACCCTCAGCCTGTAACAATAAACAAAACCAAAATTCTAAATAGCAGTTCCCTGGTGACTCTTTGATGGCAGTGTAACACAAAAAAAACTAAACAAATATTTGTCAACAAATTCATAGTTGCACCACTACTCAATAACTAGCTCTATAGTGCTATGAAAAATCCATTGTTAACTTTAGTGATTTTATGTAGCCCAGTTTTGTACAAAAAGACTTAAAGCGATGGTATGTACTAATTGTAGTGTACTCTAAACCAATTGCATTGTCTGTGGCCAGTTAAAAATCCCAAGCCATGCTGGGGTGTGGAATCGAACCCACGACCCTCGCTAGGTGCACATGATGCCTTAGCAATTACAGGCGCCAAGTCAGTTTCACCAAATTTAAATCTAAATCCAAATTCAGTTCATGGTGATACTATTCGTTTAGTTTTTAAACTTTAAAAATATATTAAAAATTAACTTTACATGATTCATTAAAATAACGATTTACAAAATTTCAGACAGATTTTTTTTGGCTTTATTTACACTTAAAATCAAATATCAGTATTATCATTTTGCGTGTTCTAATATTTTATTTCAATAACAATTTCAAAAATTAATTCTAATAACAAATTACGATTACGAAAATGCCGAAACCTATATTTATTCATGTTTCTATACAACAGGGAGTGGCAGGCTGACGGCCGTAACATAAAAATCTTAATAAATATTTTTGTCAAGAACCAAATTATTTGTCGGGCTACTAACTACTACGGAACGTCATAATTACAACAATAAAAAACTACTGATAAATTTAAACTCACCATTTTGATTATGTCAACAACACCACACTGGCTACATGCACAGGTACAACATCTCGAGCGCACGAGTGACACGACACAACTTGAATGATCCTGTCTCACTTTCCATGCAGGGTGCACTGCAGCGCAGTGTGCGGACGACTTCCGCAACACTACAAAACAAATGAAAACATTCAACACCCGCGCACCGGCTTTACCAGCCAGCACTTGCTACCACATCGTCCGTATAGCTCATTTCACCCTCTCCAGCTATGCTGGATGCTGCTATTAGCTACAAGCTGCAACCTGTAAGTCTGCAACAACTTACAATGCAATTAGCCTAATTAAGACGCCCGCCTACTGGCCGTGTGTTTGTGTGAGTGAGGCACGGCACGAAGGGCGATGTTGACCAGCTCCTGTGACGCGGTATCACCTCTAGCGCAAGACACTGAAACGGCGTGCAGTGGTATCGTAGAACACTCGCCTGACTGACACTTTCAGTGGTGACCCCATCTTTTTATTGGTGGAAAGTTTTAAGGAA
>PNEQ01035885.1:0-16234 GCA_003012365.1 Medauroidea extradentata | reverse complement strand
AGAAATGTTATTTCTTTTCGTGCGAAACCCGCATGAGCACACGTGGAACAGTTTGTTTATAAAACGTGTATTTCAAACACACTGCAACGCATTTTGAGAGACATGTAGACGGGCGCCTTAAGTCGTAAGTTGTTCCAGGCTTCCATTTACAATGCAATAATAAATCAATTTTGTAGCTAATTAGTAATAAGTTAAAGCTACTAGCTTTCGTAGATTTACTCATAGGTTTGTGGGGGGGGTCCCAGGCCCCCTAGCCCCCCTCCCTGGATCCGCCACTGAGAAGAGGGATTTAGCACATATTTTATTTATTAATTATCTATCTGGCCTCTGGGGGAACTGTGGAGGAAAGGTTGAACAGAAAGAAGTTGAGAAGGATAACTGGTTAGAGGGACTTCCCAGCTTCAAAACCACGACTGCTTGTTTCCCTTGGTTGCATAAATACATTTTTTTAAAATATGTTTACAAAACATTGTTGCTATTTTCCACTTGTCGCTTTGTAAGAAAATTATTCTGTGATATAAATTAATTTCTTCTTGATACATAATTGGGCAATAAAATCAATTAACTTTTGTGAGCTACTAAAATTTACTGTTTTCATTTTTTAGTAGCTTAATATTATAAATAAACATGGCAGTTTAATGGTACAACAAATGGACGATAGTGAACATAAATGGTATACAATACTGTACAAACCCATTATATTGCTAGTATTGGTTGACATATTTTAACATTTCCATAGTGTTATAGGCATGTATAGTCCTTTTATTGTTCAGGCTTGGGAACATGAAATGACCAGTGATATTACAAAATCTGCAGATATCCGACATTTACTTTACGTAAATGGTGTTGAAAGTACCTGTAAGGCTTTTAATTCGTAGAAATTGAAAATCCACAAAACAACACACTATATATTGCAGTTTGGAAGAATGTGGTTGTGAACAAATATGCAGTATGTGTATTTGTTGTCAGAGTTCTACTTCCATACAATCTATTAAAATCCTTAAGACTTATATGAAGCAAACTGTAGCATTTTGTATTTCTTTTTAATTATTCCAGCCAGAACCAACTGTTCGCCCTGCACCTGGGTTCAATGCAGCTGAAGATGGGGTCGCACTGCGAACAGCCATGAAAGGTTTCGGAACTGATGAGCAAGCAATAATTGATATTTTGACTCATCGCTCCAATGAACAAAGACAGGAGATTGCCAAATTCTTCACAGCAGAATATGGGAGGGTAAGTACATTGATACTGGCTTTGCTGCACTGCCACTGATATTTTACTGCTTGTTAGGTACAGAAAACTACTCGCTTAGTGGTAGTGTCTCATTTGTTAATTTTACAGGTTTTTTTTTCCTCCCCAACAGACTTGTTTGAATGGGGATACAGTCAAAATGAAATGTTTAGTACAAACCTCATTTATACAAAGTTCTCAATAATGCATAGTGGTTTCTTTCCCCTTGGTATGATATAATAATTTTACTATTATGTAATTGGTTTTCTTAATTAAACTTTTCTCTATATGGAAAACAATGCAGTATTAAGTCCATTCTTAAAATATTTCATGTTGGTAAACACAATGTTAGTAGTTTGACGACAAACAGCCTAAAAATATTTGAGATACTTTATATATATTTCTTGTCTGACCGCTTGGCTCAGTGGGTAGACCGGTGGACCAAGGGTCCCTGATTGGATTCCTGGCTGGAGATGAAAATTTTACGGTTACCTCCCTGAGTTCCGGACTGGGTGTTTCTGTCCCCTCACCTCCATCCTGCGGAAGACAATGGCGAACCACCGCAGTTTCACCCTCATGCGAGGTTCAAACTAGCCTCCAGGTTGAAAACTCAACAGCATATAGTTCTTGCGAACTCTTTGCACGTAGCAGTAACTTCGGTTAGATAAAACTTGTATGAAATTAAAATTTCTGCCTTCAGCGTGGCTGCAATCTCTGCTGCTCTCCTCCCCAGTCATTCTGTTCTCTCTTTGCTTACTTTTCTTCTCCACCTTACACTTCTCTGCACTATAGTCATGGTGGAGGCAGACATTTGATCTGACGGCGTACCTTACTGCTTAAGGAGGGACGTCTACTACAGACTGTATTTAAAGAGCATGTTGCCTCTCATTATTTGAATAAGTGTATATTGGTGTTAGTTTAGAAAGGTAATGATGGGTCGGCATCATGAGCAATAATTACTTTCCGTATTGGTTATTTCCTGGTGTTAATTATTTGGTTCTAAATTTGCTTTTGATGTACTTGCAGTTTATATTCTTTTTTTCCATAAGTAAAACCTCTTTTGTGTGATCATAGTTTGTCTCACAATATTTCATGGTATTGTGCCAGTTTGGGCTGGTCTTTTGACCTCAAAGTATTCATCTGTAAGGTTGCTTGTTTGTCTGGGATGAAGATAACCTTGAGATGACAGTGGTAAAGGTCAGTGTCCCATATTAAAGTCTTACAAATGAAATTTTTAACATTTGTAGTTTTCTATACGAGGTTTTAATTTGCTCCTAACACATAATTTTTTACATACTAATAATAATAATACTGACCTCAGTTTTATAAACTGCCAATGAAATTTCTTCTGAAATTCATATTAAAGAAGTGTCTCAAACTGTACGCGAGTTTAGCAAGTGTCAGTCCGTACCGTGATATTAATTGAAACTTTTTAGTTTGATTAAAATTTGTGTCAAAACATGTTTTAGGTTGAAAGTAACAGTGGATATGTATCATATTAACATTAAATGGAAAACAATTTAGGTAATCATATTGTTGAGCTTCAGGTAAAGTAATATATGTGACAAAATATGACTAGCAAGAGATGTATTCAGGAACAGTTCATTGCATTGCTGTGTGCCTGTACAAGTAACAAAAATTAAATTATAGGTTACACAAATTTTTAGTGTATGGGAAAGAGTGTGTGTGTTTATTTTGTTTGCATGTTAATGTTAACAAAATATTTAATAAAGTACTTTTGAATGCCACTATAATAAAATGAGTAAAGTGGGCAATGTCCAGTTTTATAAACTACTTGTCAAAACATTGTTCTGGAATGTTGGTAGAACTTGATGGAGGACTTGGAAAGTGAGCTGAGTGGAAAGTTTCAAGACGCAATTTTGGCTCTAATGCTGCCTCCTGCAGACTACATGGCAAAAGAGCTTAATAGAGCCATGGAAGGACTTGGTACAGATGAACACACTCTTGTTGAAATTTTGTGTACCAAAAATAACAAAGAGGTACAAGACATTGTGGATGCTTACGAAAGATGTAAGTACTCATTGCTGTACCTGTACTTCCATCAAAGTTAACATTATACTTCTACGAAGCACATCATAGCCTTGTTTTTATTTTAACATTTAATTGCTCTTCTTATCAGACCTCCTTGTTAGCAAGTAATGAAATCTCATTTATTTTGTATTTATACATAGTAATATAATAATAATTATTATCATCATCATCTTTCTTTTGAAGGAGCTTAGTTTTCTGGAACCCAATTGGTTACGTTATTGGTTGCATTTTGTAGTCTATATTGCTGGCAACTCCAACATTTATGTTTGCTTAGTTAGACTAGTTGTTTGTGGACAGTCTTTGATGAAGTAAGTAGTTTTATTTCAATTTTGAATGTACATTTTTGGCTTAGTTTCAGAAAATAGTTTTTGATGAACTGTGTCTCATTTGGTAGAACTTTTTTCACGTCTACTTTTTGTTTTTCACGTCTACTTTTTGTGCTCCCATTTACATTTTTTACAATTGTGTGCATTTTACAATAATATTTCCAGGTTCCTTGAGAAATGTAGAGAGTGGATTCCACTGTCTATATTTTGTCTATGGACTTACAAATTTAAGAAAATGAGTGAAAAAGCTGTGCTACAATTGATTTAGTACAGAAAACAGCACACGCACAGAAAGTTGAATCCCAGAATTTTGAGTGGCACACGATACAATTACAAATAGCACACGCACGGCAAAATAGCACAGGATCAGCTCATGGAAAGTTGAGCTAAGTCCTAAAAATTCTGTATGTGTGCGCCGTGCGCAGCCAATCAGAACATGGATACCACCGGGTTCAAAAATAAATAAACACGGGTGAAAATGGAAACTAATTTGACTAACCTTTGTAAAAATTCGCACCGAAGTTAGTAAATTGATTTGATCGAAATGAAATTGTTTTCAAGGTTTATAACCATTACTGCAATTTTTTTGAAAATATGTTCACTCGATTTTGTATTATAAAATAAACAAGGCAGTTATTTATGAAAGGCGGTAACAGTATAAATGTTCAGAATTAGTGATACCAACCCATACATGTATTATTTACCAGTGTAGCTTGTTTTCGTTTTAACAACATCCGCTGTTTCTGTGCGTGTGCCGTTTCAATTGTAGTTTGCAGCTCTGTGCGAGTGTTCTGTAACTTTGCTGTTTTCTGTGCTAAATCAATTGTAGCGGAGCCTTAAAGTGAGCCATATTTTCATTCATAAAAAAAATTGGAGATTATCAAGCAAGTGACAATGTATTTTTTGACACAGATTGAGCTTTATAATTCCAAAAAAATGCAAAGAAAATCTCTGTAAAAATTATTGAAAATACATTTGCGAGTCCATAGTAAGAAAATACATTTACTAAAAACTGCAGTGATTGTACGCCAGGCTCTTCAAAGTGATTACCGCTGTCTAAAAATATGGTACATGTGAAAAAAAATGTTTAAATTTTTTTAGATATTTGTTATTAATTTTAGTTTAAGAACTCTGCATGTTTAACTATCTATAAAACTTTTATTACTATCTCTTTTTCTTTTTTTTTTTTTTTTCCTCCCACTTTCAGTAAATGCAGCACACTCTGTAAACATAGTACATACATTATTGTATGAATTTGATGTAGTGCGCTGAACAGTTTTAGGTTCTGACGGTTCAGCAAACACCTCCATCTTACTTCCCATAATATCTGTGGTTCTAAGTAAAATGGACACATAGTTACTTTTTCTTCCTTTCAGATAATTTATAGTTTCATACGAGTCATAGTCGTAAGCTGCAGACTGTGTAGAACCAGACACAAGACCTGCAGTTTGAAATATGCTTTAATATATAAAAACGTAAAAGAAATCTAATAGAATGTAAACAATTATCCGCATCATCACTTTCATCGATTAGCGCAAATAACTAGTAGGTGACTGACTGTACTTTCAAAATATCTCGCACATTCCATCTTGAATACTATTTCCAATCCCTCCAGCATGGCTAAAAGCAGACTTTGCGCCTAGTAGTAAGCCATATTTATTGATATTTCATGGTTCCCGCACTCATCTCTAAATTTATGTTTCGCGAAGTCTGAATTTGTTAAATAGGGAACCCTGGGTCACTGTTCTCGAAAGTCTTTTCGCTAAATCGATGTTTCGTAAAGTCAAGGTTCTATTCGTAAAATCAAGGTTCTATTTAAACTGGGTATATCATAAAATCAGCTGCTCACATTGATAATGGTCAAAGGTTTTACAATAAACTTCGATACAGACTTTGTCAGTAAAATTATGGGATGTTTTCTGAAAGTCGAATAGTCCAGTGCAACAGAAACACTTTGCTCCAGTTTAGTGCCTTTCACTTGGAAGCAATGTGTCACTAGGCTTGCATATCATTCTAGTCCATGTAGCTCCTTCGCTGCCAGCTTTCCATCACGCAAAACAGCTCCAGGTATGTGGCTCCTTTAAACTAATGTTGCAACAATTGTAAAATCATAACATTCATATACTGTTCTAGCCATATACAAGGTCCACATAAATTAAATTGAGTTGAAATAAAACAGAGGCTGAATAGAAATGAGGAAGGAAATTTGAGATATGCTAGACCAAAGCGTTGTGTGTCAATGTTGTCTTCACATAATAATTTAGCAATGTTATGAGTATTTGCAATGTTTTTTTACTTAGTCATTTAGCAATTAAGTGTTTCTTTACTACTTTTCCTTGTTTTAAAATTTGTAGATTTTTTGCACCATGGTTTTTGTATTGCAGTATTTGATCGGCCGCTGGCAGAGCACATGTGTAGCGAAACATCAGGAGATTTCCGTCGACTACTTACTCTTATTGTTACTGTGAGTACATTTCATTCTCTACCAACATACTTGTTTGTTGTATAAGTCCCTGTTTTAACTGATAGTTGTTTTGTTAGTCAGTTAAATTTTGAAAAAATTGAGTTAATTAGCTACGAGATCGTTGCATAGAAAAAAACTTTTAGGGAAGTACAGGAATTTATTATCACTGCATCATGTAAATTTTAATGTTCTCTCATTGTTCAAAATTAATTATGCAACATTAAAATTAAGTAGTATATGCAAGACTACTTTGGCCCCAGTATTACGAATAAAAAGTTGTTTTAAGTGTGTATCTAGTATACAGTATTTCATAACAGTGTTCATTTTACTTTTTTGCATATTCGCAGCAAACTCCCAGCAGTATTGTAATAGTATGACAGATTTTGGGGTTATTTTACCTCTTTAGAATATTCAGTTTATAAAAATGTTTGAACTAGGTATCTACGAGCATGGAAATTATTTTTGAGTCCAGTATTATATCGAGCTTCGAGTTCTTAAGTTGAATTTGAGCGAGTCTGAATGTTATGTTATTGTTACAAAACAATTTAATTTTTGCTAGTGTTTAAAAAGTATTTTTATTTAATTTATTATCAAACAATATTGTTAGGGGCTGGGGGGCTGGGCATAGTAAAATTAATTTAAAAATAATTAAAAGTGTGAGTAAATGTGAAATATAGTATACTTAAAAAGTGTTGAATTGTATGTACTGATGTAAAGTGGGGAGCGTTGTGTACTGAATAACGCTAAGACTAAGAGGTGGAAAGTAAATACACATTACTAATAAATAAATACTGTATATAAGAATGGGGGGAAATAGGCCGCTAGGCTAACAAAGTAATATAACAGACAGAAGTAAAAGTACTTACAATTGATGCTTGTAAATAGGTACACACACACAAAGGGACGACACACATTTTTGCGCGGAAGCACGGTCGTGACGTTTCGCCAGTATTAAACTGGCTTCCTCGGGTGGTGAGACATGGCACACTGCACTGCTGGATTAGTGTGTACCATGTCTCGCCACCTGCGGAAGCCAGTTTAATACTGGCAAAACGTTGTGACCGCGCTTCCCCGCAAAAATGTGTGTCGTCCCTTCGTGTGTGTGTACCTATTTACAAGTATCAACTGTAAGTACTTGTACTTCTGTCTGTTACATTACCTTAATAAATAAATAAGCAATTGACTGAACCATAATGATAAACCATAAACATAAAATAAACTGTTAAATTATTAAATAGAACTGTGGGGGAAATAAAAATGTAGCTCCTTGTACCTTTAGCCAAATAAAAACAACCACCACTTTAAAGACGAGACTTCCACCTTGTAGCCTAGTGACATAAATAACTAAAGTATGGTAGAGCACAACAAACTTACTGGAATTAAGAAATGAAACCGCTTGGCGTGCATGTGCGACTGCGCGAGAGGAGAACCTGTGGATAGAATGCAGACTATGACTATCCCTACGGGTCGCATCTCCTATCTTGTGTGTTTAATGTATGCCTTGTCCTACACGACCCACTATCATTAAAGTAGCTTAATTAAGTTATAACTTTTACGATTATCGGCTATCAATTAATGTTAAGGTATAATTATTGAATATATGATATAAAGGAATTAATTCAAATAATGGAGTTTATTACAAAAGAATAAAACGAAACTGTACAAAAATTATTACATTATTGGTATTCAGAAATAAGTGTACAATTTGGAAAATGATTTTAAACGTGAATTTACAAAAAAAAGTGTTAGTAGGTGATGAGCAAGTATTACATTATAGTAAGATCTGATTTGAAGTTATCAACAAAGTAGTAGTTTCTGATTATTACGATCAAAGAAATACAGTTTTAAGGACATTGAGTAATGAGACAAGAAATAAACTATGATCGTTCTGATCAACAGCAAATACTCGCGTAAAGGGATTCATGAATGTGACATAATAAAAACAGAACACGAAAACTAGGGAAATTAATAGTTAAATAATAATAATAGATACTTATGTTTTTTATGCTCTTGTCTAGTGAAGTCTCGTCCATCTCAGGCTACTTGCAGTCTTCTTATCCCATAGAAAAATTCTGAATATTCTTTAACTACCCAAAATAAAATAATAATAAAAAGAAATAATTCAACCGAAACCTGTCACCTGGCATTAACAAACATTTAGGCCTACGTCTCGCCCACCGAGGCATCGCCATGCACACCAAAACTTTAAAGCCCTAAAAATCAAACATAAAAAAACTCTTACGTAAACCAGTCTTAACAACAAAGGTCCAAAAAGCTGTAACAAAACTGAGGAAAACAGAAGCTTAGAAAAAAAGCTCCAAGTCAAAAATCTAGTGATAAAAAACTCGCCAAAACGTGGCGGGCAGGTATTTATAATCCTTGGGTGAGCCTTATAGAACCTTCCATGATTTGCCAACTAGAATGATCAGCACTGATCGTTCCAGACTGGCGCGACATTTTCCTTCTCTTTCCCACAGGGTATTCACTAGTCAGCGACGTTTGACGTCACAGGAGGGGGGATTGTCCTGGAATGACAGAAATGTGCTGTTTAGCACACTCCTCCCCGTGCGTCTGCCCTACCACAGATGTGAATGTGGGCCAGGGAAGCGGGGAAAGTGTTGGCAGAGGCATCCAGTGCCCCTGGAAGACCGCTGCACACCGAAAGTACCAGAAGGACCCACAGGGCACGACCTCCCAGCGACACCAACATCCATCACCACACCCCTCAACTGCCTACAACCTAACACAGGCCATCGGTCTGCGCGCACTACCGGGACACTGCCCACAAAGGAATTAACAAGCACGGCAATGACAACAATCTCTGCAGGCTTCCAAGAACTGTGAACTAAAAAAAACTCGGACTGAGAGACTGTTACAAAACACTCTATAGACGTCCACAATCCTAAATGTAAAGCAGTGACTTCCCGAAAACTGAATACTCTTTAAAATAATAAACAAAAAATAACTTTACCACCTATTTTGAGTATGGATGATAATAAAAAATAAATAAATCCCTGAAATTTACCGTTGTGACATTGTCCACCGCTCACGAAAGCTTGCGACCTCGCAAACCACCCTCGACTTATCTAAATACAAAAAACAAATTTTCATTATGAATTTAATTACATTTTTCATCGTTATTTACTTGTACGTGTTGTGCCCACTCAGGCGTTGATGACTGAACAGGGACACACCCTGTCCAGTTCAACGGGCAAAGTCTACGGGCGTACAAATACACAACATATAATGGACTACACAAAATGGGGGGTGAATTTACCTTACGAACACACAACACGTGAATTAGTGACGTCAAATGTATTGTCTGTTTCAAATTTACAGAATTGAACACACTCACTCAAAGATGCATTAGAAATGGCAATTCAGTATCATAATAAATAGGGGCCTGCAGCATGGGTACATTTACATTAATATAAAAGTCATAATTACCAAAAAACCTGACTCTGATCCACTCGCCACATCGACGCTCAGCCGGCACGTAGTTAATTGAAGAAAGGGAGAAAGATAAGGCAAACAAAGAAAGCTAAAAGAAAACAAAACTAATATCAAAGAAACCAAACTAGGGTAAACTCGCGATTTACTAAACCGCAGAAAACACCGGAACGCACGACCCTATTCAAAGAAAGTTAACTTGCCAATCAGACGTATGCCGATATAGCGTTGAGGTAGCGAGTAGCAAGCAACCTTGCTCAGTGGGCGCAGGACACAGAGTGCCAGAGCACACGACAGCAGAAGGCCAAGTAGGGGAGGGAGAGGGACTTGAGAAGGGAGGCGACTAAGATAGCAGACGGTACCTGAACATCACCAAGATTGGCGAGGCAGCGCGTGCCCATTAAACGGGGTGCAATAGTCATTCATAAAGCATAGTACAATAAACTGAAGCTGAGTAGAGAGTCCATACACAAGAAATCTTTGGGGTTTCTTGCAAGGCCGTTCTGTCCCAGCACAGGGTGCCTGCAGATCATGAGCTAACACCAGGGGGCTTCGAACACCTTTGCCCCATCTGAACGGTACAACTGTTGTCCATTACACATGCATTACAAACATATTTCTTTTTTATGTACAGTGTGGTGTGGTGTACTACATGAAAAATTTCATAAATATATTTTTCGAAGCGGTGCGCTTGATGACAGCTGTCGATGAGGTGTGACTCCTCCACTGCCCAATCTCGAAATCTTGACTAAGTACATCATCTGTTTTTAGTTCCAAGGCAGCAGCCACCATCTCCAAACTCTCCCTCAAAGTCGCACTTGTACAAAGGTCACCAAACTCCAGTTTTTCTTTCTCTGAAACACAAGTATGCCACTCATTAACAATAATGTTTTACAATACAACCTTTACACCAGTTAACACTGCAGGTGGTGGTTACTACGGGGCCTCTTGTTCCTAATACTCAACATAAATCAACAAAAAGCAAAATAACATTACCTTGCACATTCTCTCTTAACACAAAATTACTAGAAACCAAATTAAACAAATTCAAATCATCCATCAAACATTTAAAAGTTCATGCAAAACTAAATATAAAATTCTCACTCAAAAGACAAACAAAGGATTAACAACATGGAAGAGAGAGGGAACTCAGTTCACGAAGTCCGCAGACTTCCACTCGTTGGCGACCTCTCTCGCGGCCCCTTTAGTCCTGAAATCCTCATACTTCTCAACACAGTAAGGCAAGGCCCTAACCCCTTGGCGTCCTTACTCCTGAGGTGGCGCCCTGCCTGCCCCAGACACAAAGACATGCTGCTAGTGGCAAGCCCATGCCACAGCGAAAAACTGCAAAAACCTCATAATGACTTCATCTTCTTCATCATCAACAATTTAATCTTCGTCGTCTTCTTCAAATTCTTCACCTCAAGTACACACCCCTGGTGTACTGTAATGATGGAAAAGGGGTGGGGTGAACAACACCTTCGCGACGACGACTCAACCAGTTCACCCCACCACGCCCCTCAAGAACCTTGTGCGCCTCTCTGCTCTTCTCAGGACAAGTTGGTCTAAACAGTCCAACAATTAAAAATTCCATTACTGAAGGAAGGTTCCCCAGGGCCTTAACAAATTGCTTCTTGCAGCATACAACTGGCCAAAAAGTTCAAAGGTCTCCAAAATCTTCAAAAACAAGTGCAAGGCATCCAACTGTATCATCAATTGATGATGTGGATTTTCGAACCAAAAAGGAAAGGGTTAAGGTAAGGATGCCTCAGGCAAACCTTCCTAACACAATTTCCTAACAGAAAATAAATTGTTTTTACCTATGGTCCATTTTTTTCTAAAAAGGACCAAAAAAATTAATTTAAATAGAAACCAAAACATTTCCAATATTTCAAATAGGCCACCAGAAGAACAAACATCAGCAGGTAATGGCCACATGGCTAAAATAATGAATACTTTTTCTCATGATGGTCACTAAAGAAATAAAAACTGAAGAACAAATATATGACTGGGAAAGTAATTTTTGGTTAAAATTCAAATTAACATTTTACAAGAAAAATAAATATTCAGATCTACATATTTAGTATTAATTACTTAATGAGATTATCTCAAATCACCTTGATATAAAAACTATTTTTCAATAATTCAAAACAATTTTGATTTCATCTCTTGAAATTTTCTAGTTTTAAAATCAAAACATTTAAGTTTAAGCTCAAAATTTTCAAAGGTCTTAACAAACTAAGTATAACTGGTGTGTTAACATGACAGAAAATAGAATTAACTAGGCTATACCAAATACACATTAATGACAAATAAAAACTTACTTCATTACTGACAAAACATAACAATCAACCTCTAGAATCTACAAACCGTACAAATCAAAAATTCTGAAATGAATTGTTCTAATTAAATTCTAAAACAAATCCTACCATTAATACAAAATTTTAAAAGAAAAATTCCCATTAACACTATTCATTATTAATTACAAAGTAGTCCGGAGATCTCCTATACCATTCTGAAATAGAAGTTAATTAAAACACTCCTAGTACAGCTGAAAATTAAACGTTATATTTTATTAGTAGATTTTTTGCCTTCACTGGACATCAAGCTGTAAAGTCTTACAGAATTATTATTGTCACAAGTCCCTTTCTAAACAAATTAATTGTCTGTTTTTCACTTAGCTGTTTTTTTTCTCTCCCTCCCCCCTCTCCCTCTTTCTCCCCTCCCCCCATTTTTTTCATCCTAGAAGTGGTAAACTGCTCGGTAGTAGTCTCCTATCTGTTGTAAACTTGAATAATCATTCTTTTTTCAATTGATAATGGATCTTCCATTTTTATATACTGGATAATCATCTTCTCCAAGGCTGCCCTGTAGTTGTATTACAGATAATTTTCTTGTAGTATTTATATAGTGTATGCTAATGAGCTAATTTATCTTTAAATGTGTTGTATGAATATTAAATTACGTAATTTCAGATAACTACTACTATAAATAATATTACAATATTTTTTATGTTTAATAATTTTTGGTATTTATAATCATGTAAATTCATTTTGTGAATGCAGTAATTATGGAACAGTAATAAGTAAACTACTCATATCTCAATGGTTAGGGTTTGAAACCTCTCGGGCAACAAAGCCCTAGAGCCAGCCAATTTTAAACTACTGTATTGCATTGTAGCAATCAGGGGGGTGACACTGGTATATGGGACTAGTGTTGCTTATTTTGTTGACAGTAGTTGACGTTATCTGCACAACGAGAGTGGGTGCGCTAGTAGCCAACCCTTATTTACGTGACGTTGTTAGGAGCTAGTCTGCCATGTCATTTTTGACTGATCTTGCTTTGTGGTTATGTGGCAAACTTCACAAACGTTTTGGGATGTGTCTATGGACAAATGTTAATGCAGTCGCTTTAAATACATATATAATGTCCCTACCGTATTTTTGGGGGACAAAATGTGCCGTGTGTAATACGGGCAAAATACGTCCAGAAAAATGTGTCTGTGCACAAAAACCAAACACAAATATAAACAAACAGGTCATGAGGGTGGGGTTGGGAGTGGTAGAAATAGCTGCTTTGCGCGTGCGCTGGTTGGAATTTTACATTCTCACCACTGAGTGTTTGGTGCGCTGCTGTTCCCCTCAGAGCAGCGAGGTCAGAATAAATGACAGTTACAAGCTTGAGTTTCCTCTCTTTCTGTAGGAGTAAGTGCTCTGTGGTAGCAATAGTGTAATTTTCTTTCAGTTTGTCTCTCTTAGAATGGTGCAAGATGTCACGGCAGATAGGTCCTGCGAAACTAATGTTTTATCTGCCATCAACCTAAATTAGTTAACTCAAAGGAGAGAGCACTAGGCAGAGAAATAATTTCAATACACCTCCCCCGCTTATCCGACTCTGTTTCAACCGAACCTTCAGTTAACCGAACCGTTTTTCTCCGTGTGATAAATGTGAATACATGCCCATTAATATGTACAAACATGCAGAATGATTAGCGCGCGCAGCACACAATTGCCGTGTGCACTGTGCCGGTCACGAAGCGAGCCACGAGCGACGCCGGCAACTGAATAGTGAGAGGGGGCGGGGGAAGGATGGTGGCGGACAGGTAGGCAGTTCATTCTCCCCCCTTCCCCACCTTCTCCGCTAACAAACACGGGGAAATACCGGCTGCTTTCCAAGCAGTGTCTATCTTGCGCGTGATATAAACAGTTGGTATAACTCGCTCGTGGAATAATTTTGAACGTTTGTTTATTGTTTGTATCACGGCTCGTGATGTCTACAAAAAGAACAAATTTGTGTTCCGGTTCGAGTGAGAAAGGTAAAAAAGTTGTGTTGTTTATTAAAGACAAAGTGGACATTTTAGAAAAACTGGATGCCGGTGCATCAGTTAAATCACTGTGTTTGTGTTACGGAATAGGCAGAAGAACCACTGTACACGACATAAAAGAACAAAAGAACGAACTTTGCAAGTTTTATGCCGATAGTCAATCAAGTAAAGCAATGGAAATTCGTAAAACAATTCGATTGAGTAGAAGTGCAGAACTGGATAATGCTTTAATGGAGTGGTTTCGACAATGCCGTAGCGAAGGTGTTCCTATTTCGGGTGCATTATTAATGGAACAAGCAAAATTGTTTCATGCTGAACTCAAGTTGCCATTCACATGCGACTACTCACATGGGTGGTTGTATAGAATCCAGCAATGCCATGGCATTTCAGCTTTCAAGCTGAAAGGCGAATTGCTTTCTGCTGACACCGAAGCAGCAGAAAAGTTCTTCGGTGATTTCGCAAAATTAGTTTCTGAAGAAAAATTTTCTCCAGAGCAAATATACAAGGCAGATGAAACGGCACTCTACTGGCGTTGCATGCCGCGATCGAGCCTGTGGACAGCCGATGAACAGCACAGTGGAATGAAAGATTGTAAAGATCACATCACAGTACTAGGGTGTTCAAATGCGGCGGGAACACACAATGTTAAGTTGGTGGTTGTCAGCAAAAGTGCTCGTCCAAGAGCACTAAGGATATTAAGATCATGCCCGTTGAATATAAAGCCAGCAAAAAAGCCTGGATCACAGCAGACTTGATTAAAGAGTGGTTCAATAGCTTCGTTCGGCAAGCTCGTAAACACTGCAACGATGTTGGTTTGGACCCAAAATGCAAGATTGTGCTCCTATTTGACAATTGTTCAGCACACCCCTCGGCAGAAATGCTGGACAAAGAAAATGTTTGTGTTATTTTTCTACCACCTAACTGTACGCCATTGATTCAGCCACAGGATCAAGGAATCTTGCGATCACTTAAATGTCGGTATCGTAAGGAGTTTTTGCAGTTTTTTTTTGTCCAGTCTAAATAGCGGGAAAACTGTAGCAGAAATCAGGAAAGCATATAATTTACTCAACGTGATTTGGGCACTCGCAAGAGCATGGGACAGCATTCCCAATTCAGTTCTACATAGGCTAAGGCCTGGTATAAACTGTGGCCAACCTTGGCAAACAGCAACGTGATAGAGGATGAAGAAGCCGAACTTGAAGACTTAAAAGGGTTCGAGACAAAAACTGTGAACACATTGTTGCAGTATGCTAAGTGTGTCATCAATCCTGAGGTTAACGACTTAGGCCTCATTGAAGATAATGTTTTAGAGTGGCTTCATGTTGACGTTGATGTTCCTATTGTTCATCATTTTACCAACCAGGAAATTATTGAATCGGTAACAGGCGCAGAAAATAATGAAGAAGAAGACAGCAGTGAAGATGAAAAACCGCCCGCGAAAATTTCGCAGGAAAAGTGTCTAGAATATGTGGAAGGTTTAATAGCCGGCATTTAGCAGCGCAGCTGTTTCACGGAGCAACAAATCATGTCTTTGTACATGATACAAAAGCAGTTGATAAGTGAGAAACCGAAATTAAAACAAAAACGCCTGACGGACATGTTTACAAAAATTCCCGCCTCTACGACAACACGCACTGAAGAGAATGATACGCAGCCGGCACAAGCGGTACACAGGCACTTCGCGCCATTTACTCAGACTTCAGTGACAGTGATTAATTCTGTCAAACAGGTATAGTCTCTTTTTTTATTTGTGTTTTTTACATTCCGTTTCCTGCAGTGTACAATCATAATATATTTTGTGTTATGTTGTTAGGGTAACTATGTACATATGTGCACATCTAAACACAGTAGATTATAAAACGTACGTGCTTTTCACTTAAAGGATAATAATAAAGGATGGTGGTAACATATCGTGAGCGACGAGGCAGTCGCATGCAGTCGCATATGTTCAGTATCAGTGACATACATTTCAAGAGCGACTAGGCGAGAGAGGGAAACTAAGGAAGACGGGGAAGCTTGATCAGCTGGCTGCGGGGCGTCAGCCGGGTGGAAAGCAGCTTTGCCAGATAACTTCAGCGCGAAGTTATGCCGAGATTCTTGGGTACGTTTAAATATTGTAGAGGTATTTTAAATTTTCTAGTTGCACAATATCTACAACAACATACACACCAAATGATGAAAATCATAAGAAAAGAAACCTAAATACAACCAAAAGAACCTATGAAATTTAGTTTCAAATGCTACATCAACTAGCATGAATTTAACTAGTTTCATACTCATACTTTTGAAATAAAATGAGACATTGCATATATCGAAGTTACTATTTGTTGAATAAAGAAGAAGAAACAAAACTGTAAAGAATAATGGTGCATTTTACCCTTTTCAAAT
>PNEQ01035884.1:0-28134 GCA_003012365.1 Medauroidea extradentata | reverse complement strand
ATATCCAGGAGCTAATAAACAAATTGGATCTTGTTTACCTTCATTTGAATGAGTGGTTCAGTGCAAACAAGCTGACTTTAAATGTAGAAAAAACTGGAGTACTTAACTTCTCAACCACTAAGCAATTGAGAAATAACTTCCTTGTGAATTCTAATGGAATAAATGTAAAGGAAATACCCTCTACAAGTTTTCTAGGTCTACACATAGACAATACTATAAATGGAAACAAACATATTGATTTTATAACTCCTAAACTCAGTGCAGCTTGCTTTGCTCTCTGCAACTTATCTGGTATCCTTCAAACTACTACTCTCAAGCAAGTTTATTTTGCGCTTTTTCACTCAGTTATGTCATTTGGCATTCCGTTCTGGGCTACTTCATCTAATAGTTTACAAATCTTTCGTTTGCAGAAAAGAGCCATCAGAATCATAATGGGCTCAAAAAAACATGATTCATGTCGCGTAGCATTCAAAAAGGTACGTATACTGACTTTTACATCTCAATATATCTACTCTACAATAATGTCACTGATAAATAATTCTGCCTCTTTTGTAAACAATCAAGCCATCCACACCAATGATACAAGAAACAATACCAATTTACACATTCCGAACAACCGTCTGAAGAAATTGCAAAAGGGAGCTCATTTTTCTGGTATAAAAATATTCAACAAATTGCGAGCAGATTTAAAATACTTAAGTAAGAATAACGTTAAAAGTTTTAAAAAGGCCTTTAAAAAATTTCTTCTCCACAACACCTTCTATTCCATTGATGAATATTTTAACAACAGTGATATGTAATTCAATCAGCGCATTTAAGTTATACTTGTCTATACTAGTCATCTGAGGGTGTAATAAGGACGTAACGCTTAGTACATGAACCTATGTCATAAAAATTTTGTTTGAAATGAATTCTGTAAATACTATAGCCTAGCTATGTATGTGACTTTGTATTTAATTCTTTTCGCTACAAGACATTCCATTTATGAGTTTCAATAGTATTTCTGAGTGTAATCAATGTAAATACTGTAAATATGTATGTGATTCTGTATTTAATTATCTTCTCTAACTAATGTTCATGTTTTGTATCTAAATTAATTCCCATTTGCATATATTTGTAATGTGTATTGATTGTATTGTAATTTGACAACTTCCATATCCCTGGTTACATTGACCAACTGTGGGATCAAAGGAAGGCAAATAAATAAAAAAAAATAAAAAAAAAGTCCTATAAACATAACCTTAACTTACAAAGTCTTATACAGTGTACTACACACAAAACTGAGGTAACAATAATTACACAGAACTGAAATGCGTAATATGTATATTTTATGTCCGCATATGTTTACTTTAACGTTTTTAAAGTTTATATATTTCAATGGTGAGCCAGTTTCTCGCTTCCTGCACATTTTCGTCAACTGTTTTCATCCTGTATTTACGATTTATTCTCGTTCCTAAATTATTAAACGATAGAGAGAGGTATTTATATGCTTTACATGCCACATAGACATACACAATGCATCGTAAGCTTTGTTTTTCTGTTATTATAGGCACATAAACGTAATTATCCCTAACCAACACACTGCCACGCCCCTTTGTTTTGAAGATGGAAAACATGGCCGACACAAGTTCAATATGGCTTCAGACAGAAAGCGCTTCCGCCCCATATGATTTCTATATATCTCGTTGGTTGAAACATTATTTAAAACTTAGGTAATTTTTTTACTGCGTGATATGGAATTTTCTTACAAACAAATTCGAAGGGATTTTATGTACGGAATGTTGGTTATTAGTTTGAATCACAGCTGACTTTTGTTTTGATTTAGGAAATGAGAAGTGGTTGGTAGGCGTAATTCGAAAAGTTCGCGATATTGACGTGTTGTAGTTTGCTTATATTTTATATTACAGATTGATATCAGATAAAAATCTCAATGTTTCATTTGTTGGTTTACTGTATTATATCGAAGTGAAATAGTTTTGTGTTATGTAGCTAAATATATGTTTCAATTAATTTTTGCTCTGTATTAGTTTACAGACAGAATATTTATAAACTTCTTAACTATTCAACGCACTGTTTCATCGTTAAGTAACTAGTGATCTATTGAAAGGAAAGTTGTGCAGTGAGACATGTTAGGTAAGTGATTTTTTTGTATATATATATTTTATTTATTTATATTACATTCCATAGATCCTCAGTGAGTACCAAAAGGCTCAAGGTTGTGGAACAAGTCAAATTTTAATTGATCAATACATATTTTGCATACAAAAATGCATACACCGATTTACATGTTTGCACCTAAAGAGAACCTACAGCATTTAGACAACTAAGTATATACAGCCCATATGAAAAATAAACATTCTGGAGAAAAAATTATGTACAAAACATATGAATATCTAGTGAATAAGCATTTTCACAAACAACCGGCGCCTCCACCAAATATGTCGCGACTGGGGTGTTCCAACGTAGCTCAGAAACAACCTGTAACGGTGCGGGGCGGCCCGTTTACCACAGAAATAAACGAACAACCTAATGTACAAGCAGAAGTGTGTTTTTGTTACCAGGCACAAGATGAAACAGCCTCTGACAACATGCCTTATTCTTGGATGTGTTTCACAAGGTATTAGTCGTGTAGTGTGAGCTTGGCAGGAGGGATATTAACTATGACAACGCAGGTGAGGCTAGAGAGATGTATGAAGGAGTAGCCTTTGCAAGGACTTAATTTAAGGGGATGAGGGCTGTGTGTGTTGGACTGGGGAGTGTAGGAAGAAATCAGGTGCACCTGACAGAGTAGGGAAAGAGAATATTACTGGGGGAATTGTTAGGTAAGGAAACTGCCATTAGGAGAGAGCTAGTGAGCAGCTAAATAGTTACTTGTGTGGGACAAGGTTTAAGGAAAATTGAGGGTTGTAGTTCCGGTGAGAGAGTAGAGGGATTAGTACGGAACAGGCTAAGTTAGATGGTAGAACATAATTATAGACTGAAGTTAACAGTTGTTTATGTGCAGCCAGCTGGAGTGTGTTTGAAGAATATGGATAAGTATTAATGGTGGTGGAGACAAGACTGAGTTAAGAGGTGCGTGGTAGTGAATGTAAGCAGGATAAGTTAACCATCTTCAGAAGAGACTGGGGTGGGTGAGGGGATGAAATAATGGTGTGTTAAGGGTGGGACTAAAATATATCTATTTTAGAATGGGTTAGTGAAGACGTAGAGGTTATGGACATTGAAGTGGGCATGTCAGGAACATCACACTACTGCCAGTATATAGGCCACCAGGACATGGTGACAGGCTGTTGAGGGGTTTATGTATAGTAGGCCCTATAGTTTATTGCATTCATCAGATCTTTTTTTATACATTTTTGTTTAAGATAGGCTATTGAACACGTTATGTTAACAAAATACAATTGATTTGAATACATTATATAACTTTTATATGTAAGTATACATGCACACACGAGTCGTCATTTATTAACCAGCGTCCACATTCTTAGTTGCCACAACCATATGGAAAGAAGGTAAATATCAAGTTTAGCTACTCATAGTGTACCGGCCAAACTATTGATTTTAGACAAGTTTATTAATGAAAAATGTTTCAGTGGCGTTCTAATTAGTTGTACGTAAAAAAATGTTTTTGTTAGGTTAGATATTTTAGGTTAGGTTGTTTAGATAAGTTATATTAGGTTAGTTTAAGTTAGATTATGTTAGTTTAAGTTAGTTTAGGTTAAGTTAGGTAACCCAACTTTACCTAACCTAATGTAAGGTTGGGTCAGGTTAGGTTACCTAACTTAATGTGACCTAAACTAACTTAAACCTAATCTTACTTAAACAATTGTAAAGTAACTTAAACTAACCTATAAAACCTAACCTAACAAAAAAATGTTTTATGTAGGACTACTTAGAATGTCACTATAAACATGTGAGACTCAGCCGGAAGGTTTGTTGGAGGATATAGTGCAGGCAGTCGATGAGGGGAAGCAGGTAGATGCCTGCTTCATAGACTTTGATAAGGCATTTGACAAGGTGTCTCATGGGAAGTTGATGCACAAGCTAGACCAGCTGCTAGACGACAAGTCTTTGGTGAAATGGATTAGGGACTTCCTCAGGGGGCACAGGCAGAGAGTGAAAGTAGAGGAAGCAATGTCAGAGGTGGGAGAGGTCACATCAGGAGTGTCACAGAGAAGTGCGTTGGATCTTCTGATATCCACTATAATGGTGAATGACATGGGACTCAAGATTACAGGAAAAATAAGATTGTTTGCAGATGACTGTGTGCTGTACACAGAGGTAGGCAGTGGAAACAACTTGCAATAAAATATTGATAGGCTGGTGTCTTGGACAGAGAACAGAATGAAGATTAATGTTCACAAGACTAAGTTGGTGAGGTTTTCTAGGAAGACAATGGTGGGGAGATGTATATACAGATGGAATGGGCGGAAGCCACAGAATAAAGGTACCTAGGGGTTGTGTTACAGGCTGATCTGAGGTGGACACAACAGGTGGAGAGAGTAGTTGATAAGGGAAGGAGGGCTTTGGACCTACTGGGAAGGGTGTTGAAGGGAGTTATTGGTGAAGTGAAGGAGAAGGCATATTGCACAACGGTACGGCCAACGGTGGAATACGCAGCCACAGAGTGGGATCCATATGTGGAGGTGCAAGAATTAGAGAAGGTGCAGAGAAGGGCAGCTAGATGGGTACTGAATAAATGGAAAAGGCAGGGATACGATGGTGAGGAGGAAAGGAACTTTATACCTACAGTGATGATGCAGGAAATAAGATGGAAGCCACTGAAGGACGGAGGAGAATAGAACGATTGGTCAGGATGTACAAGGTAATGAATGGTGAAGGTGGGTGGGGAGGATTGCTCTGTAGGCTTACAATGGGATAATTCAAGGGGAGAGGAACCAACAGTGAAGAAATTCAGAGGGTGTGGAGGAGAACAGAGAGGGGTTGGCAAGGGAGTGGAATGCCCTGCAAAATGAGTTGGTGACTGTGAGAGGAGCTGGAAGGTTTTGGAAGGGACTGGAGGGCTGGTAATGTCGGGATGGCGAGGAGTCCACTCGCCACCGGGCGGTAGCTCAATTGCGAGGATGACTTATTATTATTATTAATTTTTCATCAGTAAACTATTTGTCTAAAATCAATAGTTTGGCCGGTACAGGATGAGTAGCTAAACTTGATATTTATAGTATTCTTCAACTGAATGGAAAGAATAGGATATTAGGAATCCCTTATAGCAGGGTATGTATTTGATAAATGTTTATGTTTGAAAACACATGTCCTGCGTGTGCTTGCATGTTTTTGAACAGTTTGGTGACAGTGTGTGAGGTCCTTTCTGTTGTAAAGTCAAGTTAACAAGAGGCTTGTATGTACAAGGCTTTTATTTCTTATATTATGCTTGTGAAAATGTTAATTTTTGTGAAATAAATTTTAGTTTTTCTAAATGTCAACAATCAGTAGGCCTAAATATAGGCCCTATTCACAAGATAGCATTATTCAGATTTTAAAGAGTCTTCTACAAGATTTTGACTAATTTTTACCATGTATCCTTATGACTCTTTTGTACATTAAAAAAACCTTTTTTCCTATGAGTATAATTTCCGTAGAACGTTATGCCGTAGGTCATGATGGAAGGGGAATACGCATGGTAAATCATTAATGCTGAGTATTTAGTGTGCACACTACAGTATATTAGGTAGGCTAAAGTAAAATAGAACTGAGTTTTGGGAGAATGTTTGTTTTCCAGCTTGACTGTCAACGTAAAGGCTTAGGAATTTTGTGTTGTTGAGTTCATTGATTGCTACTTCATGTTCATAGTTAGCTGTTAAGTTTTTTTTTGTGGAAACTATAAGATAAGAAATGTGTTTTATCTGTTTTAAGGTTTAATTTGTTGATTTTTAAACCATGAATCTAATTGTGCAGACGTGATTTTGGCTAAAAGATTGAGTTCAGCTTCTGACTAGCCTACAATTATAATGTTGGTATCTCTGCAAAATAGATATAGGCTAGTATTGAGGCAGTCGGTGGAAGGTCGTTTATGTAAAGAAGGAATAGGAACCTTAGGGAACACCGTGTCTAATTTGCCAGGTATTGAATAAACTGCGTTATTGCCTTCTTTCAGACAGACTTGTCTGTCAAATAGATATACGAGAGCATGAGTTTGTTTAATTTACTCCGTATAAGTTATCATAAAATTGTAGTTTTTTCATAAGTAGCTTATGATTGACACAGGCATAAGCTGTAGATAAGTCACAAAATATTCTGACAGCTGGGATTTGAGACACGTCTTGCAATCACAGTTGACAGCTTGAAGGACAAACAGTAGGTTGTCGTTGCAGATGACTTTAATATGTCAGGTGTGCAATGGATTTAAGGAGTGGATGGTATGGGCACGATGATGGAGCGACAGGCCTCCTAATGCCTGATATGGCCATAATATACACTGTAGTACTTTATTGCAAATTTTATTCTTACGTTAATGTCATAAATATAATTTTGATTTATTTAGAAGGTTTAACATCTCATTAACATCAAATCATTAGAGAATGTGGGCACCTCTAATAATTTTGTATTTTGAAGTTATTAATGCAAGTTCACACACCTAAGCCTTACCAGAGACTCGAGCCCAGAATCCCTCGTTTGCAAGTCGGCGTGCTATAAACCTCGCTATTGTGGTCACGTTCATAAACAAGCATAGATGATCATTGATTCTTCAAAGCTCAAACCAGGGTATGTCAAGTGTAGTAAGAAAGAAACACAATAATGTTACCATTCTGTACTCTCTCTTCCCCTCCCCCCTGGCCCACTCGGTCACAGATTAGGAAAACATGTAGTGGGAATGGCACTTGACACCCCCAGTTCCCCTGCTATGTAGCTAAAACACGCACCTATCATTTGTGAGTTTCAGTGTATTTGACATCAGTGGAGTGGAATACCGAAACTGAAAGGAAGACTGTCTCTTGTTGCAAGTGCAACATTCTAAGAATGCACCATTTACCAGAAAAATGTCAAAAAATAGTCAGGGAAAACTCAGATTTTTAAGGGATCATATTTTCCTCAATATTTGTGTTATTTTTTGCTGAATTGCAAATTATTACACGGCTGGGATAACTTTGTGTTCGTTCATGAAAACTAACTTGTGACAAGTTAATGAAGGATTCAAAATGTAGGCCTAATGTAACAGCTGATTGTAGTTTGTGTATTGTAGGCTTATATGTTTGAGTTTCACTGTCAGGATTAAGTGGTTTAACCAATAAGAGCAAAGTTACAGTCAAGGATTGGTACAAATAACATGTCGGAAACAAAAACAGTTTTCACTGTTATAGTGAATAGTTTTTGTTAATAACAGGTAACATCTTAATAAAAATATATGTTTTTAGTATAACGATGTTAGTATTAATACTTGAATTTTTGCATTAGTTTTCGTCTATGTCTACAAGCATGCTTCAAAAATACAATACTGTTACCAATATTTTTTTTGTAAGCATGAAGGCTACCAACACTCAATGCGCACTGTTTACCTAACTTTTGTTTACATCCTTCATCATTCTGATTCATCAAATTTTGGCAAGATGTGCAGACAAGCCAGGGGTAGGTATTTCGAGAGTATGGTGGAGGAAGGGAAGGGCAAGGTATGGGGAGATGGAGGGGAAAGCATCCCACCATTGAGATATATGGACGAGTGGACTGCAGCAGACACACGAACAGTCAAGTAAACTAGCAAAAAGACTTTGCTTGCAACTGGTAAACAAAGGTAAACATATACAATTCCACAAGGAATTCAGTCGGCGATTTACAAGAAAATAACACAAACAAGCACCCAAGCAGCAAAACACAAACCAAAGAAATAATAAATAACCCAGATTATTGTTCAAAAAGAATTCCGTCAGTAGGTATGAAACAACCGAAAAAAATTACAACAAACAGACAAAACAAAATGAACGACAAAAAACTGGATGTAGACGACACAGCATAGACACAGATACCTTGAGAAAGTAAACGAAAAACAAATTACACAGCAACTGTGGACAGTAAGACAAAGAAAATCGGACTATTGTCTTAGTCTCTTTTCAGTGTCTTAGACGTACTGTCCATAGTTACATTGTTATTTGTTTTTAGTTTACTTTCTCAAGGTTTTGTGTTTATGCTGTTTCATCTACATCCAGTTTTTTGTCGTTCATTTTGTTGGAATAATCTGAGTTATACATTTTTCCTTTGGTTTGTGTTTTACTGCTAGGGTGCTCGTTTGTGTTATTTTCTTGTAAATTATTGACTGAATTCCTTGTGGAATTGTACATGTTTACCAGTTGCAAACAAACTGCTTTTGTTTGTTTGTGTGTATTCTCTGGTTTTTCTGTGAGACACCATTTGCTGCAATGGCATATGTCCAAAGTACTTCTTTAGTTTTCATTATTTATATCTTTACGATGACAAATGCATACGCACCAGGGACTGAGAGTTGGCGTACTGACAGTGATTATATATTGTCTACTGTGGATGACCTTCCCGTACAGTTTCAACTGTTGTTTACCCTCCAGTGTCTTGCACGCAACCAAGCCTGCTGCAGCTGAACAGCCGATAGCATGGACAGACCTGCACATGCTTCTCCCCCCACCTTGCGGCACTGACTCCGCTTACATGAGCACTTGCACACACGTCTGCCGGTTACAGTACTGACTTAATACTTAATGGAGCTATGTGTACTCACAGTATCGATGCTAACCTGGTGCAGTGTTGGTTGTTCCCTGGCATGCAATGTCTGGAGCTGGCTGAGGTCTATGACACTCAGCATCTCAGGTAGAATCACGTTCATTCACACTTAGGCTATGTTGGCACTTGAACAAGCCCACGGTAAAGGGAAGCCAACCCTTGTTAGATACTGAATGATCTTATGATTACATATTGACTTCACTCAGGGGCAGCTAAAAGAAAACCTTTCTCCCGAGCAGGTATGTACTGATAGATTTAGGGAACCCTCCTGTTTTTCTTCATTTTTAATTTTTCAGGATTTAATTTATTTATTATCTTCTTTCCTCGTTCCTGTCTCTCAGTCCAAGACCAATAATTGACATGCAAATATATTTATGAGTTCACAGAAAAGGTGAAATCATAAAGAATAATGTGTATAATAACTTAAGTTAGATGTTGAACTAGAAAGTTATTTTATTAATTTTTTTTCTGTTATCCGTATGTTTACTGAAGTTACTAAAATTTCTTTTGAAGAAGTTTAAAATTTTTAAACATGTGCTAAAAATAACATTGGTGTGGTTGACTCCAGTTTGGTGCCCCTACGATTCATCATCCCGAGCACCAGGCTGAATTCCTTGCCCCTTAAGCCGCCCCATGTTCACTCCCTGACTGTTGTGATCTCTGTCGCCACTGACTACACTTTGTATGCGTGAGGGCCATGATAAAACTCTGCTAAGACTAGTATGCTGCCCGAGTGTACTGCACCTGCCAGCTGATCACTGTAGAACAATCGTTAGGCATTCGACAGCCAGGCTGCAACAAACTTCACCTGTTGACATTCCCAGACTGGCTGTCAGTGGAGGTACAAGGTCTGAACCGCGTGAAACCAGTACAACCCACCGTCACTGTCTTGCACAAACAATGGTCGTCTGTTGAGAACCCGTCCATATCTTAGAGGCTCACGGCTGAACAAAGCAATGTTGCTACTCACCTACATTGTGTGTAAAACCTCAACAATTTATTAATACAATAGTATTGTTGTAGGTCAGTAATTTAGGCAGATACTAGTATTAATAAATATTTTTTGCCATACTTAGACAACTACTTGCCAATTGTATTCACAATTATAATTTTAGAAGATTTTATTCTTGCAAATTTACCTTTTTTTTAAATAGCATAAAATGAGTGATTACTGATTTTATATAAAAACTTTTTGAGAATTACTTGAGTAATTGTAATCTTTTGGATAATTTTTAACCGACATTGGGAAATTAACTCCTTAGTTATGTTGGTAACTTATTTTAAATTTTAATTTAAGTTATAAGTTGCTTTTGACTGATATTTTATGTTTTATTTTTAACTGTACATATGATTTATCTTATTTATATTTTCATGTCTTTATTGAAACTATTTCTATTTCTGCACGTTCTGGGTCTATATAGTTTGAGGCCCTGGCGGGTGTCTTCGGTGCCCTCTCTGGCCCAGCGCCCTATGCGGGCCCATACTTCACTTACACCAAGGACTGACCCTGAATAGGTGTGCAGATGTTATGCTATGTGGGTAAGTAACTATCACAAATATAAAAGTAGGTGTGAAACACACAAACTATACTGTGCTAGGTGAGCATGCTTGGGTACATATTGCAGTCAGTTTAAACAGCACTGTGCTTTATATCTGGGAGAAGCAAAGGTTCGGGCGACCCACAAGTGTGGTCAGTGTAGTCTGTGGTCTGAGCTAGCCAGCCAGGTTTTACGTTTCACACTGTGTTTGTGAGGCAGCAAACCTTGCAGTCCAGACTGGCTGTAGCGAGAAGCACTTGTGAGGGAAGAGAGAAAACAACAGGTCCAGAAACTTACAACATAGAAAACTATTAGGAAAGTTTAAGCTATCGACGATGTACCCTCGTGGATTGTACATCCATCCTGCTCTGTGATCTGACTTGCGACTGGGCAAGCTGAAGCAACGTGGCATATTCTTGGGCCACCAGCCATTTAGGTTCAGGCATTGGACAAAGTTTACAAACACCATTCAGTTTATAGTAATTTCGTAACGTAAACAAAACAACATACCAGTGCTGCTTAGCCATTTGTGTTTAAACATTACAAGTGCAGATAAATCACAACTTAAAATTGATACACACATCTGCTTGCACGAATATTCTAACACAACCTTTTTCATATCAAAACTTTTCAGAATGCAGCGAAGAGATGCATGTTGCTTGCTTTATGTATTTTCTGGAAATAAGACAAACAGGTAACTCTTTAGCAAGTCGAGAAAACGATGTATTGTATGATGTCACGGCTGTGCATGTGTTGGTCAGTACAAACTTCTGTGTACGTGACTGATAACACATAGTCAGAGTGGCAGAGCCTTGTATCTGCAGCTGTTCGAGAGGACAAGATGTTGCACGTTGTACTATATTCCAGCCCGTACACCTGGCACATATTGTGCGCACTTCCACCTTCCTGCTCCTCCGTTACACTTCCGTGTGGTGCAGTTCCTTGACGCAAGCCAGCAACATGTGACATGATTATGGAGGGAGTTGTGTTGTATAATTACATTCAAATATTTTCATAACTTCAAGGTTATTGAATTATAACCTTCCATCCTTAAAGTGGTTGTTGAAAGAGAGAAATCACTCACATAAATAATTTACAAGTTTCAACTGAAATAGTAGCATATTTGCTTTTCCCATCAGTCCCTGGACACAGCGAACACTTCATATAGTTGTAAGACACTCCTGTATTTGATGAGTCCTTCCAAGTACAGCGGTCCAGAATTAATTTAAACTGTGGCATTTCTCATTTCCTCAAGTAGCAGGAAACCACATCCAGGCATAGATGCGAAAGATAGTTCCATTTATTCTCGATGTTCTGCAATCTGCAATCCTATGTTCTGAACTAACGCCTTGCAGCTGTTTGCATTATTAGGTGCTTAAAGTTCACGGAAATGCATGCAGTCTATAAGACGCACCCTTCTGGTATTGCATGTGGGCAGAAGAAAAATGTACTAGGTGGACGTTTTTGGCTGATAAATGGTTAAAAAAATTAAGCATGACCATGGGTGCTGCCCACATACATTTCCATTCCTAAACTCATTTCATCTCAAAATTTAAGCCATGGCACTCATACACTTCCTTACTCCACGAAGTCATGATATCAGCTCAGCGTTTACTCTGCGGAGAGTGCGACTACACAACGTCACACAGTGGCGAGATATGTTCCTTCCAGCTAACACAATCTTCACATAAATACTCTCTCATAGCCACTATACTTTTCGAACTTGCCTGACCAAATTCACATGGAAGACAAAGAAAAGGAAAGAAAACCAATTGGTAGAGAGACTGCTAAAATAATGCAAATATTGTACATATATTTAAAGAACCTAAATATTACGTGTATATTACCTGTGACTTGCTAGTTTCATTATTAACATACTATTTTAGATTTGCAACGTTCCCATACTAACGATCGTCAGAAATAACAATACCATAAAAACAACAAATATAAAAATATCAGAAATGTGCTGTTCTCTTTAGGCTACAAAATTCTTCGTTAACCTTTTTTAGATAATTTAATTTATGTGTAACTTAACATTTTGTTGCTTAAAAAATAGTGTTGCTGAAATTTTATATTTGCTGGTTTTCTGGTAGTGTCCATATTAGTATGACACAATGTGGCATACTTATAGTTGTTACAGAAATTGGACTAGCTCACTTTATTTTAATGTTGGTTGTAGCAAACTTATTGGAAAGACCATTAATTCAGTAAGAATTATACAACACAATTAGTTATATGCAATTTTCACATAGAACAATTGTACCACATGAAATTTAACCCTAAAGTAAAACATTTTTTTGCGATGAAAAGTGTCCATGATCGCAGGACAATTTTTCAAAGTGGAGTAAAGTCTTCTAGTGAAATATATTTTTACAAGATCTGTGCCTGTATCTAGATGTACACACACACAAAATATAAATTTTGACGCTCACTTCTATTCCTATAAAAAATTATAAAATCTGAAAAAAAAAAAAAAAATAAGTTTTTGCAGAGTCAAATACTAATTTGTGGGACCAAATCAAAATCATAAATGTCATGACATAACAGTTCTACACCGTAGCATTGCACACCAAAAATCTTAAATTTGAGATATTTGAATGCAAGTGGTTGCAAGCTTTTTTTTGAAAAATAAAAATAATATAAATTCTTTGTGCTTAGCAGTTTTAAAGGAAAAAAAAAAAAACTAGCGTACATGATCTTATAACAGTTAACTTTTATACGTTAACATGTTCTTAATTACAAATATTTTTTCATGTGTCTAACTAAAAGCTGAGAGATTTCCTCTCACAGCTGAGGAATGATGGTGTCTTAACGGTGTAAGTTTTCATAGGATATTCTCAGCAAGTAGGCTTACCAAGTCCTTGTTATCTTTTGAAATTTTTAAATAAGTTTGTGGTCCAGCTGGTTCATAAAAATATGCTTTGAAGTTATTATGTTCAGTTCAACTCCTCAATAACTGGACGATACCATCACCTGCCACTTACACATGCAACTATGTCTTCATTCTGAAAGAACATTGAAGTTTTTGATGTCTGTATGTCTTCAAAGCCATTACAAATTGAGGTGTGATTTCATCTTACAGCTGCATCTCTTACTGGAACATGTTTGTGGTGTGACAATGTTTTAAGAACAGGCAAACATTTCTCAAATCTTTTTTAAATTCAGCTCCATGCTTGATTAAATCATCACTTTCAACATAAGAAAGTATGTTATTTCAGGAATAGACATGCTCTCTGGATACAACATTTGATTGTTATTTGTTGACTATAAGCTTCTCTTGGTCTTCCATGCCACGAAGCAAAACATTGCTATTCTACTTGAAGGTCAGAGTCATTTTAGTGATTGCACTGATCAATAAAATTATTTTTATTCTGACAGGCAGTCCCTGCAGTGAAATTTAAGACTTGTGTCACTAACAGAGCGACAGTTTTTATGTCCTCAAACAAACACTTTGAAATGCATGTACTGGGTAACGTCGATTTCTTTCCTTAAAATAGTAAGCAAATGACTGACCAGTGGCCGGTTTGTTCACCCAATTAAAATTTTAGATCTCATCTTGAGTTATGAAAGAAAAATTTGTTAGAAGTATGCACACTGTAATGAGTACGCTATCTTTCTTGTCTTTAAAGAAACTAGCTTGCACTTTGGATACATAGGCATTTTCAGAAGCTCACGAGGGTAGGGTAGGTTAGACACAATTACAGCTTGAGATGTTGCAAATGTAACCAGAGTGAAGTGTACCAGTGACTAACTAAATGTTCACCTTAAAGCTTCTCAATAAACTCCTCACTTACCTGCTCTCGAGAGCAGATAAGTAGCGGTCAGCAGATGAAGGTGCCATTCGGTGTGAAAAAAATTTTAACACACATAATTAAAACCATAGTGAAGTGAAGCTTAATGTATTATATTTAAAATATCAAAGAAACAAGCATGAAATGAATATTATATGTTATATAAATAAAATAATGTGTAAAGACTGCACTGTGGATGTTATATTTAGCAGAATAACAGGAATATAATGTGTAGGGTATACTTTTTTTTATTCCCGTCTTCTTAAAACTCTGAACAGCTTTAGTCAATATCAAGTAGGTCAAATGGATTTTTTTTTGTATAAGGCTTTCCATGCAAGACATACATTGTGTAACAGTCAATGAAAAAACTGACTACCGTACTTTTATTTTCGTCATAAGGTCCTGGCAGTGCGTAAGTTATCTGAAATTTTATGCAAAATAACATGCAAGTTGGTGCACCTGATGTTTAGATGCAATTATCACAAGATATTGGAGTAAAATGACATTTAATTTTTGTCAGTGAAGAAATTTCAAGGCTTCAGATCATTGAATTGGTTCGTAAATATTAGTGTTTGCTCGCGTTGTGACGGAAACGAAATACTAAACACTAAACAAAGTGTCTTAACCTGATTAGTAAAAGGGAATATTCTTTTACTTGTATGGAAAATCAATGTTCTTGTACACAAAATAAAAAATTATTGCAATGCACAGATAAATTTTGCATATATGTGTGTGTGTGTCTATATATATATATATATATATATATATATATATATATAAGATTTAAATAGATATTTTTTAATTTGTGAACAATAGTTTAAAATATATTATAAATGTGTCAGTCAGGAAGTATCAACATTCTAGGGGTTAGCATAATGGACTGCTACTGTTAAGGGTGCGGTCTACATCAATTTTCATCACCATTTTTTTATTTTTTATTTGTACCAGATATTTTTTTTCTTATTTTAGACACAAAATGTGACTAAATTTGGCTCTTATGAAATTTTTTTATCTCACATAGTTTTCGCGTAATGGCTTGTTAAAGTCATATTTTGCATGTTTCCATTTTAACGAGTACACTAAAACCAAGTGATGTACCAAACTCAAGAAAATCACATAGGATAAAGACATTGCAGAGTAAAAATTATATGAATTTTAAAAAAGTGCTGGAAATGAAAATAAAATTTAAAAAATTCAACTCACAGTAGTTGAAAAAATTTGACTGTCTTTTAAAATACATCAAATATTTGTCAGTATTTTAAGTGATGACCATTTGATTACATATAACATCAGCAATTCTATATGAAAAATTATATCTGGCCCAAATCTGAAACTGGCCAGATCTTGAAGTGGTTTAATTAAGTTCATATGATAAGGTTGGCAGCAGTGTGGTAGCAAGATGGTTCTTGGCTAATGATATTGTATCCGCAATGAAATTGTATGTTATTTATATGGTAAAATAAACAACAATATGACGTGGCGCAGTGCTCTGGATGAAACAAAATTACCAGTTAATTGTCACTACGGGTGTGAGATACCCTTATGTTCAATTGTATTGGACATATTTATAGATTATAAAGGTATTGGCTGCCGACCATTCAGTGCTAATGCCTCTAGATCCATTTGTTATATATGAACAGAACACAGCCTTAAATTTAGAGATATTTTCTTCAATAATTTGAACTGTATTTATCAGCAGTGGTGCAGAATGTCACCAGTGAATTGAAGTGTGCTCTGCTGCTAAGTTTTTGGAGATAATTGTTTGCGTGTGTACAATATGTTTAAGTTCAGCAGTGCAGAATGTAATAACAAGAAAAACTTTAAATATGTAGTAGCTCCATTCCAAAATTTATGCTTTCGTCGGAAATACACTTCTTTTGAGAGGTTCAAATTCTCTCGGAGAAAGTGGGAAAGAGGTCAGCTATTTGATCAGTTTCTAACTTTGCTTAAAATTTTTGTTCAGAACTATGAATATAGAAGCCAAGGAAATATCATCAGGGACAGCATGATGCAGATATGCAACAATCATAGTCTTCAGAAAACGCTTGTATGTTTAAACGACGCGTCAGTAGAGAAGGTTGTCCAACATTGCCGGGCTGTTGAAGTGAGTAAACAGCTGGCTGAGCAAATCCCAGCAACTTCAGCTCCAACTGTGCAGCAGCGTACGTTGGCTGATGTCGTTCAGACGAGAGCCAACACCAATAAGATATTACAAAGCTAACTGAAGAGAAAACATAATTTAGAGAAACTATGAAAATAGAGTACAAGTTCATTGACTCGAAAATCAAAACAAGTTCTGAGACAAATATTATGCCTGTCATTGGTTTCAAAAGGTTAGAAAGGTGTAAGTAAGGAAGAAGGTGTAGTGTTAGACTCTGATGGAAGTACCAAACTTGTCTATGGGAGTTGCAACTGTACTTTGTGTTGTGGGTTGTAAGGACGTGTAGGGGAGACAGGTGCTACTGTGGACACTTTTATGTATTCCTATTTTACAGAAATGTGGGAAAAATCAAATTAATATTTCAGTAGAATCTCCACTTTATTCATATTGTTACTAAATTAATGCAAAATCCAGAATCACAAACTAAAATAATACACACCAACTAAAGATATGGGCAGTTTTTGTCCACACTAACCCTCCCTAGGTTTAGTGTTGGTACATGTAGAGGTCATTATGGACTCTGCATACATATATATTATTTACAAATATAAACAGCAGTAGCTACTGAAATGTTTTACATACATATGACCTAAACAGTACAAATACTTTATAGACACAGTGAAATATCAATATTCCATCTGCACATTATACATTGACATGTCAACATGACATGACATGTAACCAGCTGTACGTTTCGTTCGTGCAGTAACCATACATTTTCTATCAGTAGCAACAGTCCCAACAACTGCAGGAAGTATAATCCTTCATGTTTCTGTCCTACGTAACATATTCTTTGCTATCAAACTATTTAGTCACTAGAGCTGCATAACAAAGTATCTTATGTTTTGCTTTAAAGTAGACCAAAATAAAATCATCAACACTAATAATATTACTATCACACAATTTTGCAGGTTCAGGGAGTTCTGAAGATTCATGGGATTCATCGTCTGCAGGAAGTTCTAGAGCTTCTGTCTCGGAGCTCGAAGTATCTTCAGGTATGACTTTCTTGAATAGTCATCATTTTAAATTGTTTCCACATTGGTTCCCATTGTCCTCAGCTATTTTCTTCTTGTTTGTTGACTTTTTAAACACAGATGTCCATTCTAATGTATTCTTTTGTGGAGTGTGAGTACATTCACTTCTTGATGTGCTCTCGTCCTTTCTGTTCCATTTCCTGATGTGGAGACTGTAGGCAATGCTCTAACATCCTCAGGAGTTAATGGTTCTTCCATTGTTGTCAGTCATGCTGTGTCGTATGGTAGAAGCTGGTGTACTGGGATGTATTAATTGGCTAATGGATTCTCCTGTAGTATATTCTGCAGATGTAGGCAGCCTGATTGAGTTTTCTTTCACATACATACTTCATTGCACAGGAAATCATCCTCTGTGAAGGCTAACCTGTCAAACGGATGTATTCCTGGTTTTGCAAATCCAGAAATAATGTTCTTCTGAATGAAGGAATTGACAAAAGCTGAAGCAGCCAGCGTAGCAATATTATAAACGTATGGCTGGTACATGTACAACAAAGTTTCATTGCAATTAGATGAATGATATGTACAACAATTTTCATGATGATCGATTGAATGGTATTGAAGTTGTATACTTCAAATAGAAAATGAAATGATCTTCCAGCATCCTAAAATATGTGCGTGTTTAATATCATAGTAATTTCCTGTTATAATATCTTACACTGGATAAGAACCCAGTATCGTCCACACCACAGACTTGAACGCAGTAATTGTCAGATTTCTTATGTGTCGGGAGGCCTAAGCCCAAAGAGGTTTGTTAACAAATAGGAGGGCAAGAACTAATAACTTTTGATTTTTTTCTCCATGTCATTCCAATTTTAGGAAGTTCTGTAAAATTTTGATAGTTTTCATACTGTGGAGTGACACATTCTAAAAAATCCTGAATTTATTTTCGTATAAATACGTAGGTAAGCCTAATTTGTAAGAAAAAAAATCATCTCGATATCTCAATGGGTTTTTTAACGGCTTTCAAGGTAAAATTTGGAAAATCCTGGTATACGTTTTTTTAGATATATATGCAACCATTGTTCTGAAGTAAAAATCATCTCAATAACTTGATTGGTTTAAGAGACACTGAGGATTAACCGAAAACACGTTAAATTTCTAAAAATCCTATATACATTTTAGATTTTTACGTGAGCTTCATTCTGAAGCAGAAATCATCTCCATATCTCAACTGGTTTTAAGAGTAATCGTGAATTTATTGAAAACACATTTCACGTCTTTTAACCCCCCTTAATTTTGGAATTTTTAAAAATTGAGAAATTGGGCAATATGCATTTGTTTACGTAATGTTTCGAAATAAAAAAAATTACGATAGCGTTCTAGATTTAAAGAGATATCCGGTATCCGTTAACACTTTTCACAACTTTTCACCCCTTAATTTTTGAATTTTGAAAAATCCTTTCGTAGTGCTCGCTTACGACCTATGAAGAACTCCTGTGCGAAATTTCGTGCTTCCAGACACAACAGTTTGGGCTGTGCGTTGTCTGTCAGTCACTGTTAGGATATTATTAAGTATATTTCCAGGGTTTGTTCGCAACCAGTCACTGAGAGCAGCTTTAATTGCTGCCTTGAACTATCCAAATACAGCAACATCCATCGGTTGTAGGCAGTGAGAACAATGCCATTGTTCCTTGCATAGTCCACAGATTCTATTGTGAGGTGACTTAAGTGGTTGCCAAGAGTAAGAGAATGGATTCCTCCTGTGATCACTGCGTGTGTTGTTGAATATGCTGTAAAACAGAAGGAAATACGTCTGCTCCCACCCACCCAGTTATTGTAGCGGCGTGCAGGGGCATCAATCAAAAAGGGGCCTTCATACGTGACACATGGAAATACAAACTCTGGAGGGAAGGCACTACCATTTGCTTTGATATTTCCATACGTTATTAGTAATTATCCTTTCTCCTGACACAATTGAAGCAACTTGTTTCTTGCCTGTTGGCGCAATCACTTTGGGAGTAGGCAAAACAGTTGCAACCCCAGTTTCATTCAAGTTGAATATTCTGTCAGGGCTGAAGTTATAATGTTGCAAGACACCACCATAGTTATAGAAACTTTTCTCTTTGTCATATTGAATGACAAAGCCCTAGTCAAACTAGTGTTTTCTTGTCCACTCAGTATTTACACATCTACTCCTATTCGTTTGTGAATATTTGCTGACACTGTTAAATAAAAAAATACAGCACGTACTATACTAGTGTATTATAAACACTGAAATAGTTGCTAAACATATTTGTCAGCATTTAGTACAGAATAAAGTATGCACCCAGAGGTACAGGAGAATGAATTGTCTTTAGTATAGTAACAAGACAGTGTTCTCAGTGACTTGAACTGAGCGACCTAATGTGCCATGCCACCTCCCTCTTCCCTGCTCGCTACTCCTAGTCCCGGTGACAAGGTTGCGAACTGTGCCCCTGCCTTCTCTTGCATCTTCCTGCCTCTGGTGACACGGGGCTGCACCTGCCCGGCTTACCACTGTTGCTGTGCTGATGTCAGAAGTCTTGTGAATGGGTGGGCACTTGCCAGTCGTCCTTGACAGGCACGCATCTCGGACGTGACAGGAGGTTACCTTAACACCTGAGAATTTCGGCTTACGTCAACCAGCATTGCTGGCAAACTGGGAAAATGATCTGGGCATCATGATGTCCAACTATAAATATCGACTCACTGCTACCAGCGGCAGAGCGATTGTGGCATTTAGCCTATGAATGTTCACGATGGGCTCGATATGGACCAAGGAGCGAGGTGAGATTGGTGCATCGATGGGCGAAGTGTGGCAAGTGTGGATTACAGTGTGACTGCTGTAGCATGGTTGGATGGAGTGTGTTTGTGTGAGAGACAGAAAAACAGGTTAGACCTTAGCTGTAAATTGTGAGACCTTTCTGGTGAGAGACTTGTAAAGTCGGAGGACTGATTTGATGACAGGCATTACTAGAACAGTACACAGTACGTAATATTTGTAAATATGGATCTAAGAGTGTGAATCACAAGTGTTGTATGGTTCAGGTAGAATATTTTATAGAAATTGTAATAAATTGAGACATATAATTAATTTATTAAATTATCTAGGTCCGACTGGGATGGAGGACGTAATAGCGTCCAGGACAAGAAATTTGGAACAGTATGTTATGCAGCTTGGTTAAACATGTGTGGTAAGCCTGCTGTTTCTTGTCAGGGAAGTGGTATCCATTGGTTACAAGATCTGTTGCACTTTCAGTAGCCTTTATTACAGACTTAGATTGTGTTAAGTGGAATGATGTTCACCAGACTTCTGACCCCTTTACATGTGCCTTTTTCATGTCCACTTGCACTAAAAATTAATTGTGATGGCGCAGGTGATTTTGAAAGTTCATAAAGTGGAAATTAGTTTTTAACTTCACTAGCGGTCCCATCAGAGTTTGTGCTAGTGCTGGTTGGTTTAGCACTATAGTCATTTTTGATCATCTATCACGTGTCATTACAAATGATTGTGAAGCTAATTATCTCATTGTTTAGACAGTTCACTGCTATACAACTTATTACTATCATTCAGGCAGTGGTCCTGTACTCCTGGTAGAACAACAGACCTACTCTTTGTAAACTCACAGTGAAGAACTACATGTTGGGTTAATATTTTTATTTTTCTTTACTATAGAATTAGTACTTTCTTTCTTATCATTCGGCATATCAATATAGTTTAGTTAGAAAATCCTTTCATAAAATACATTTTTACAAGTTGGCTGCTTTCAATGTTGCATAGCTCACTTCAACATTTATTTCAATGGCTTGTTCAAGTCGTAATGTTTGCAGAGGTTAATGAAAGGTGTGCTTCCTTTTCCAATGTCTCTTAAGACTCCTGTAATATTTGTAACATTTTTGAGATAGGCAGTTTCAAGTAAAATAATCGTTAAAAAGTTCTTTCTTTTTATTATTATTATTATTTTATATGTGTTCTAATGATAATTTTGGTAATTTAAATTTTTGCCTAATGTAATGGAACACAAATACTGAAAAAATACAGAAAGATTTATCAATTTATCATTATATGTTTAGAAGTTACTGCAATTCAAGTAATGTCATTTTCCAAAAATAACTTTTGCATGGTATTCTTTGAACAAGTATAGCGCTATAAAAATTTAACCAAAAATTCTCTTTCTTTTTTTTTACACACATTAAAATTTCAGAAATATCGGAGCCAGTGATTCCCACCGCTCTGCTTGCATGGAGATGGACTGAGTGTGAAAATGACGACGATAGTGCGACAGGTTTGACTATATTGACAGTTCGTCAAGAACCTATTTCATCCCTGTTTACCTCGACTACATGTACTGTCAGAACTACCTGCAAGGCAACTATGTCAACAAATAAGAAACAAGAACTTAGCAGAAAACTAATTATCCTACTTTTTACAGTGTGGGTGCATATTAACCTGTAAAGTTACGCTTAGTCACGTACGTCTAGAAATATGACATCTTTATTTATTCATGTCATTCAATAACATAGTGAACCTGTAAAATTTAACACCACTAGTTTAAATCAAAGCTTGAATGGTGCACTGTCAAAGTATTACATTAAAATAGGTCCATACACACACACATAAACAGCTAGTTTTGTGAAATTTTGCAAAAAACAGTTTCTCAAATACCTTGTGTTAAAAATGTTCAGAAGGAATAAATTTTGAAAAGATGGACACAGCATTAACTAAAACATACAAGTCGAGTAGCATTACACAGTGCTATGTGTGTACCAAGTTATGCTATAATTCTAAAAAATTGTTGCTCAGATATCTTGTTGGGACAAAAAAAATGTTTGTGTAGCCACCATTTTGAAAATATTTCACGGAAGGAACAAAATCACAAAATTCAAGTGACCTTACTAAGTAATATATGTGTACGGAGTTTTATGAAATTTTGAAAATTAGTTCCTCAAATATCTCTGTGTGACCAGAATATGTCCATCAGGCTGCCATTTGGAAAATCAGAAGACAACATTAAATACGTAATAGTTAGGCCACCTTACTAAGAACTATGTAAGTATATGTACTATTTTTGATAAATTAAAAAAAAAAATAGTTCCTGATATCTGTTAAATTAATAAAAAATGTACAAATGGTTACCCATTTAAAAATACTAACACTGCATGAACAAAATGTCTCTACATAAAAGTCAAGTCACCGTACTAAGTACTATGTGTGCTATAGTTTTATGAAATTCTAAAATAATGGGCAGATATCTCATGCGACCAGTACATGTTAAAATTACAGCCATTTTGAAAATATGAATATAACACAATCACATGTTAGATGACTTTTGGTCCACAGGCTCAAAAGTCTATTTTACCCTCGCTGGAAAGACTGCTAAAAATCACACAATTTAAAATGCTGTGTACTAATTGGGCTTCTCCAAGGCAACATAGGTCTAAAATGAATTTTAGTTATATTTTATTTCCAAAGCGTTATATAAACACCTGGAAAACAACAACTCTAATATGCTGTAACCAGACAGATCTTGATCGTGCTCAGGTGAGCCGGCGAGCTGCGTCACCTCCTTCCCTGTCTTCTCTACCTCCACCCCAGTGGCACGGGGCTGCCTCCGTCTCATCACTGACGTCACAAGCTGTCTGGGGGGCGGGTACCTGCTAGCCATCCTTGAAGAGCACACGCCTAGGATGTGGTCGATAGTTTCCCTAACACCTGGAAACTTCATGCTGCATCAGCAGGCATTGTCCCCTGAACTATGACAATGTTCTGGGCCCTGTGTTGTGACAGGCCGATGGAGGTGTGGCGTTTAGCTTGTGTGTGTGACTGACGGACTGGGCAATGTTGGTGAATGTTGCGGTGATGGCGAGGAGTGGCATGAGATCAGTACATAGTGTGGCGACAGTGTAGCAAGGGCAGGTGGTGGCAGAATAGTTGGAATGTGGTGGGACGGTTCATTTGCAGGTGTGAGGCAGACTGTCAGGTTAGACTGTTACTGTAAATAGTGAGACTTCTGGAAACAGACATTTTAAGAGAACAGTGACTTATGTAATCTGAGAACTGTTTGTGTAAGACACTTGACATTTTTTAACTGTATACTTTGAATAAGAATTTTAGATTTTAGTTAGATAAATTGTTAACAATGTTTGTAAATATTGATCTACAGATTATAAATGGCATCTGTATAATTATTGTGGAACTTTTATGTGGTTTGTAATAAATGAAGACAGTTATTTTACTAAATCCGATTGAACCTGTTTCACCCAGGACAGTAAATTTTTAACAAAGTTATTGCAAGGTAAGGTGTAATTTATGACACAGTGCGACATTACTGACACGGCAGGTAGGCAGGCACCTGGAGCTATTTTCTTCTCAACTGCAAATCTCATAGACCTTATAACATTGTTATTAATACTTGTATTACCTGCTCGCTTATTAGACTGAAATTACAGTTGTGTTTAACAGTTATGTATTGGTGATGTATGTCTTACTGAAACAAGACATTACCATCATAAGTAATAATTGCCTCATTGTTGGCACACATTGTATTAAATATAGTTGCAATTGGGTCAACAATTTGCAAAACCATAACAAATCGTATTTATGTATTCATGTCTTGCTACCTCTCAAAATGGTGGACCAACAGAAATAAACCTAGCCAGAATCAAAGCTTGCAGAATGAACTGTTAAAATAAATAAAATTGTTTCGAGTTGGTGAAAAAAATTCTCAAGATAAAATGTAGCACAAAATATATTCAAATGGCTTATACTACTTAAATAGCAGTTGACACAAATAAAAATAATACATTCTTATACATTACTGTATGTTTACCAAGTTTGTTTAAATTCTGGTAAATTGTTACTCACATATATTGTGTGGTCAGAAATGTTTTAAAATTCCGCAATTTTGGAAATATGAAGTCAAATTGCCTTACCATGTAACAACCAAGTCACCCTATGAAGAATTATACGCATGTAGAGTTTAATCAAATAAAAATAAAATTTTATTGAGTTATCTATTGTGATCAAAAATGTACTAAAGAATGCAATTTTGAAGGCCTGAACACTGTTACAACTAAGTATAGAAAGTCAAGTGACCTCAAGTACTATATGTCACTGAGCTTGATGGCAGTAAAATAGTTGTTTACAGCTCTCGTGTAATCACAAATGTTAAAAATAATAAGCTGTTATTTTGTAAATGTTGTGACGCGTCGGCGAATACTGACCATCCATCCTGGTCACGGCACCAGAAATGTGACGGGTCAGGTGAACATTAACGAAGATAACTTTACCGTCGTTGTTGACTAAACATCCTGGTCACGGCACCAGAAATGTGACACGTCGGCGAATACTGACCATCCATCCTGGTCACGGCACCAGAAATGTGACGCGGCGAGGAAACATAGGCCATGTCTCAATTTAAAGAGTATTCTCTGGAGAGTGTACTCTTTCGCATTACCACGAGAGAGAGCTCTCTGGACTCTCGCTCTCTCCAATTGGGATGATATACTCTCGAGTTTGTAAACAAACGATGAAAGGTAACACGTGCGTAAATTTTATTAATAAAGTTTATGAACACATAAAATATATTTGTAGGCAATTCAAATAATAATTTTAAACTTACCAGCATCGTATTTCAAGCAGCAATTATCTGTTTATAGGAGATGCCATAATTTTGTGTTTTGTGAATTTAAACGTATATTAGGGCAGAATATGTTTACACAACTTCTTGCCATAATTATCGGGGTCATTGTAAATAATTATTCATGTTATAAATATTGAAATATTAGCAATACGTGATACACATTTCTTCAATAACCTCAAACCATAGCTGTAATCAAAATGGCGTGCGCCAGAGAGAACGAGAGAGTGCAGCGTGAACAGTTTCGTTCTCTCGCTGTACTCTCGCTCTTTCGCACACTCGCCAACGAATTGAGACGACCAGAGAGCACATTCTCTGACGTGTTCGCGAGAGAGAGAGAGTGCGAGAGAGCACTCTCTGAGGGAATTGAGACACTGCCTAAGTTGTATTAGTATTGAATTGATTTAGTAGATGTTCATGGCGCACGTGAACAAGTGGTAGCATCTCAAATAAAAGCCGCCAAAAATTTTAATGTGGTTTGTTTATTCTCCCGATGTTCAAATTCAACAAAAGCTAGATTAGACCAAAGTTACTGATCGGCACATAAATTTGGGACAAAAGTAATTTACAGCCTAACTTGCGGCTACACTCTCCAGCGGCTACACGCCCCGCCATTGTTACTCAACTTAAATCAAGGGTAAAACATGATTAAAAATAAGTTTTCAAAATTAAGTCCAAAAGGTTTCAACATCACTCCACTCCCGGTCCTCCACTGCTGCTTCGTCCTCCATCCCGAAATGCCCTTTTCGGTACTTCCCACACAAAAGCAAAATTCGCCCCTCGACAAACGTGACCTACACGCCGCGAGTCTGAGTCGTAAGACCTCCACTGACGCCAACTACTGTTGGTTCTCCCTGCTAGTGCGCCTAGCAGCTACCCTCTGTACCAACACTTACAACTAACTAAAATAAACTAAATCAAATAATACGATAGATAACAAAGTACAAATAATCGCAGTGCTAATAACGTATTGTCCAAACACATATTCGTTTCTTTAAATAAACGTCCAATTCAAAAACTTAGCATAAAAATATTTAAAAGAAAGTAGTTCATTGGCTGCTGCCATCTTGTGCGCGGGAATAGCACTGTCTCCCTCATTCATTCCCGCGCAGCGACCGAGTGATAACGGAAAACTATCTAGGTCTAAAATTAAACTGGAAGTACACCTGGCCGTTGTTTAAGCTACCCAACAATACACCCAGCCCTGAATTACAAACAATAACAGTTAAGCTGCAAATGATATTATTAAATTTAAATTAAAACACAAAGTTGCCTCAGCCTAAACAAACCAAATTAAATACATATAAAATTTAACAATCTCAATACTGATACAGATAAAAGCCAAACAACTGTCAACAATACCTCAAAGTAATTATACAGATAATAGCAAATTCAATAAGTCAAACATAAGGATATAATATAATAAAAACAAGATATGAAATAATAAAAGCCTAAGTGGTGGGTGGACCGCCTCACAATGTGAATACAGCAGGGTCAGAATACATAGATATAATTTCACTTTGCTAAGTACCATATTTGTATAGAGTTTAATGAAATCCTTTGAGAAATGGTTCCTCAGAAATTTTGTATGATCAAGCTATTTAATAATGCTGCCATTTTGAAAATATAAGCATGGTGTAAACATGAAAAGTTACGTGTCATGTGTTCCTCCTGGCTCTTACCAGCGCCCACATCAGAGTTAAAACAGACAAGTAAGTAAATCACCTCTCTTTTCTTTTTAATGATGGACAATAGAAAGTAGCAATTTACTACCAGGGACTGTAATCACATACAGCACACCAATAAACTACAAAAAGCTTTACGTTGAACATGTTTGATAGTTCGAATGTTTAAATCATATGTAAGTATTACTACCAATTACAGTAACTTACTCGACTACAGTTAGGTCACAGTTGCAAATTCAAAAATTTTAAATTACATAAACATGTTGGTACAAACACAATCAGATAAAACATTTCATAAATTCCAAATTATTGTATTTCTTAAAAGCAGGGAGTGCAAATTATGCTCTCACACTCAGATCAAATATGTTGCAAATTCTACATTATTATGTTGCACAAGATCAAGGAGTAGGAATTATACTTGGCCACATTTTATTGCAGGTTTTGAAAAGTAAACCTTATTTCACTGTAGTTTAAGAGTTTTGCTATTAACAAACATCTCAAATGGCCTAATTCTAGACTGGCTTTTTTTCCTAGCATGTCTGGTTTCCTCTGCTAGTATCCAGGTGTTGGTCCAGGGGGAGGTGTAGTGGGCCTAGTACCTCCTTTGACCTTTTATGTATAGTTTATCTTTAAAATAGCGTATTAAAAATTTTTAAAGGGGTACATTCAATTTTTTTTTGTTTAGGAAATTCCTTACATAGCACTCTTTTGCACCTTAAAAACTAAACCCTCGTTATTTGACTCTGGGTGTGGGCATAGCTACGTTTAGGAATTGCCCCCCCTCCCCCCCACAGACCTAGAGCTGGATCTGCCCCTGCTAGTGTGTCTAGGTCATTCATTGAGGAAGTTCTGGCATGTAAACCACAAGACGTTCGTAACCCTTGACAGAGTACTGGAAGATCTTTCACCTTGTGCTGTAGTCACTGTAAACATGCAGAGCCTAACTGTAGAGCAGCGATAATGTTAGAAAATAAACTGCCATGTTTCATGTCAGTAAGTTGATTCAGCAGCTCAATAGGGGGAAGAACTCACCTGTTCATACATTATGTTGGGCAGGCTTTGTCAAAGACGTTCAAACTTAAATATTATTTTTTTCATTCATTACTAAAATGAGTGCTAGGAAATTGTACATGTTCACTTGAAAGTTGACAGTGACAAATGAAAGCTGTTGTAGAAAAATGTATAGGTCTATTTCCCAAATTAATGTTGAAGGTATATAACTATTATACCAGAAGGCTTATCATAATATTTGAAAATACTGACCACTACACATTTCTGAAGCTTACGAATCAAGATGTTGGTAATTAATAGCAATTTGCGATACTGCAACTGTAAATCAAGAAGTCAAAAACACATTGGAGCTGAACGTTGACTTCCATGAAACTTCAAAAATACGCTGCATTTGTGAATGTGCTGTGCTAGTCTCATATACAGGGTGAGTCATCAGCTCTGCGACAAACTGTGACAGGATGTTCCTTGCAAAATAACAGTTAGAAAATGTCTGGCAACGAATGCCTGGAAACCACTCCTAAGGGCAGGAAACCCCTGTGAAGATGGGGTTGCAAGTATGGTTTTTATTGAATTTGACGGGAACCATTTGATATCAAGGGATGAAAATTTGTAG